>PVKC010022173.1:0-17816 GCA_004027635.1 Crocidura indochinensis
ACCATATGGGATGCCGGGATTTGAACCACCATCCTTCAGCATGAAAGGCAAATGCCTTACCTCCATGCTATCTCTCCGGTATACTTGTTTTTCTTAATGTCAAGCTAGAACACCATTATGAATAATGTGAGATGCTCTTTTCCCATTGCTGAGAGTATTTTCTGGGGCAGAATTATTTCTAGAACTTGGTGGCCCTAAATTTGTACATTATCAACAGTGCTTTGTCCCAGACAAAAATTGGTGACAGTGACAAGACCTGATGGAAGTTACCTATATTGGAATGGGAACTTCTAGAAAGACATTTTTCAACAGATATTCATTAGTATTTAAGTTGCTTTTGCCAATCAAATTATCGTCCTTTCAAGGGATTCTCTATAGTAAAGAAATTGACTACAGAAGACTTCCCTTTTTCAGCCAGAAGCCACAGAAAGCTTCCAGAATCTTCGCTGTGAAAGCCCAGTATATGGACCTTGGGCAAGTTACTTAACCCCTTGGCTTCTTACAATATAAATAAGGCTAGTTATTGTACAAAACTAATGGGAAACTTTTAAGGGTGAAATCAACTATTTACCTATATATTTATAGATATTATAGTTATATTATTATATAAATAATTTATATTATTTATATATTTGGGTGGGAGCCGTTTATTTCTAGCAAGTGCTCAGGCGATGCTTTTAGGAATTTCTGGCTAAATAGATCTTATAGTTTAGGCCTGAGATAACATGGCTGTGAGGTCCCTCATCTACACCCCACCCCACTGCCCAACAATTCTGCTCGGGGACCTGAGGCTGCACCTTGTTGATGCCTTGGTCCAGGTAGTGCTGAGTTTGAGCTTGGGTTACCACAGGCAAAGCATATGACCCTGACCTAGAGCTGTTGACTTCACTTTTAAAACTGAAATAAAGTAGATCCCTTTCCTCCCAGATCAGGTATTAAAATATGAGGAAAAAAAGAAATCAACCACTATCACCTCACTTGGCATCAATAGCCCAAGTAATTCCATGCTTTGTAGCAGTGTATCAACTACCCTATAACCTTCCATTGCAGGTACCCTTTGGTAGAGTGGTGAAAATATCAGGTCACTTAGAACAATGTGATTTTTTTTTTTCTGAATGAGTTCTCAAACCATTGGTTACCTTGAAGCTGGAAAGAAGCTGTTAGAAACTCAAGCCCTGTTGGGATGTGCTTCACAGCGTGGTGGAGACTGATCTCGGGTGGCTCAGCTGTGGATGCGGTGGAGAAAGGCTGTACTCAGTGTGAGAAGGAACAGTGTGATGGGACTGTGGGCTTTGGTGGGAGCCCCGACGAGCTGGGAGAGACCACGCTGGATGCCATGATCATGGATGGGTAAGTGCTCCTGGGCCCACCACAGAAACTGAGAAGGGGCTCCTCCTGTTTTGTAGACAACCCATATGGAAGTGGTATCACACTTGAAGCCCCTCACTTGTGGGCATAAGTTTGCATGCTAGGACCATTTCGCTTCTCTATTTCAAAGCAAACAGGAGGCTGATTAAAGAATCAGATCGTGATAGTTCTCTCCCTTGCAGCTAAGCCCTGTTTGATCCCAGCATTAATAAGACTCACTAAGGGCCTGGGAGATAGCATGGAGGTAAGGCATTTGCCTTTCATGTGAAAAGGTCATCTGTTCGAATCCCGGTGCCCCATATGGTCCCCCGTGCCTGCCAGGAGCAATTTCTGAGCATGGAGCCAGGAGTAACCCCTGAGCACTGCCGGGTGTAACCCAAAAACCAAAAATAAAATAAAATAAAATAAAATAAAATAAAATAAAATAAAATAAAATAAAATAAGACTCACTGAGCACTACTAAAAGTCCTAAATACAGCTGGGGATTGCCTCAACCCCACAGGAAAAAAGGCAAACAAACAAACAAAACCATAGTGGTAATGAAAATAATCACTTTGAAATAATGGTATTGGAAATCAAAGTAATGGTAATGGAAATAGTCATGCTGATATCTTCTACTTATAGCAATAACCCCCCTGGTTCTAATGAATATTTTTGATCTGGCCAGTAGTCACTTAACCACACATGATTCATGGCTTAATCTGGAACTCTTGAAGCTAACCAAGCAGGGTTCAGAAGGAAACGTAAGAGAGGGCTGAGAGGAGGCACAGCTTTTGCCTTGCCTATAATCTGCCCCAGTTCGGTCTCTGGCACCTTGTATGGTCCCTCTGAGCACCACCAAGAATGATTCCGGAGTACAGCCTGGAGTCAGCTCTGAACATAGCCAGGTATAGTCCCTATAACCAAACCAAACCAAAATGAGCCAGGTTGACTGAGAATTTTCATGCTGTTGGATACATGGTAAATCAATTTTCTCCTAGGCCTGAATTTGTTTGATTGTGGACATTTGTAGAAAGTTGTATGTGCTGTGAGGTCTATGCTTGGAGGTAGAGTTTACCCTACAGAATACTTATTTCTTGAAGTAGCATGTTTTTATCTGTGATTCTATTGCAAGTATCTTTGTAAATCTGTTTGGTCTTGGTTTTTGCCATGCAGCACCACGATGAAAGTTGGAGCTGTTGGGGATCTTAGACGAATTAAAAATGCCATTGGTGTAGCACGAAAAGTGATGGATCATACGTCACACACACTTTTAGTTGGAGAATCAGGTAAGATGCTCAGTTGCTTGGAATTTTTCCAGACATTTATCTGTTTGTTCTTCAGTGGCTAAGAAGGACTCAGTATAAACTAATGGATAAAGTAAGTAAACCTAACCCGTAATTGCAGTTGTCTTGTGGATGTTTGGGTAAACTACTTTTCTTTGTTCATCCTCAGAATAGCTTTTTATTATATTTGTTATTTCAATTTATTGTATTATTGTGAGTAGTATACATTCCAGGAGTTTCAGGGGACCTCCTGATGCCAGGGATTAAACATGAGGTTTCTGTATGAAAAGCTCTTGCTCCAAATGCTTAGAGCCAAATGTCTGGACCTGTAAAATAGCATTTGAAGAAAATTTGTTAGCAAGGGATGGAGCTAGTACAGTGAGTAGTTCAATAGGTAGTACAATGGGTAGTACTTTTGCCTTGTGCATGGCTGAACTGAGTTCAATCCACAACATCCCATATGTTCCCCTGAGTCCACCTAGAAGAGTGATGGCTAACCTTTTTGAACCCGAGTGCCCAAACTGAGGCACGAAACCAGAGAATTTCCTCAAACACCAGCACGTCAATTAAATCTTAATAACAAGATTTTAGTATCTAAAAACTATGCAGCACGCACCATATACCTTAATTGCAGATCTTCATGTGTGCCATAGATTCGCCACCATGGACCTAAAGTAATTTCTGAGCATAGAGAATAAAGTCACTGAGCAAAAGTCACTGTCTCCCAAATTTAAAAACTTATTTTTAGCAGATAAAGCAATTGTGTCTAGACACCTATGAAAGAAAGGCCTTGATTAGCTGGTGGGATGGCTAAGAGATCATTCCCCTTACCTACTTGCTTGTCTTACAATTTTCTTTGCTTCCCAATCTCTAGCCACCAAGTTTGCGGAAAGTATGGGGTTTAAGAATGAGGATTTATCGAGTGATGCTTCTCAATCTCTTCATTCCAATTGGCTGTCGAAGAATTGCCAGCCAAATTTTTGGAAGGTATGCCTGCAGTATAACTCAAAAAGTAAATGGCCTGAAAAAGAATCAGGTCTGAGAGATAGCACAGCAGTAGGGCATTTGCCTTGCACACAGCCGACCATGGCAGATGGTTGTACAATCCCATATGGTCCACTAGCCTGCCAAGAGCGATTTCTGTGTGCCGCCGGATATGACCCAAACAAATAAAAGGTAAGTGGGAGTAAAGATAGTCAAGTTGTTCGTGTGTTTGCTTTGCACACACCTAACTGGATTTCATCCTTGTCATCACATAAGGGCCTCTGAAGCCCACCAGTAGTGTTGCCTGTGCCTAAAACCATGAGTAAGCCCTGAGCACTGCCAGGTATGCTCCCCAAAGCCAAAAGCAAAAATGTTTCCATGTAAGCCACAGAGATAGTTTAGGGTTTAAGGCTATGCCATGCATGTTGCCAGCCCCCAGTAGATCCCTGTTACCACATGGGCCCCAAAGCATTGTCGGGGGGTAACTCCCAAGTTCCCTGAGCACCACCAGAGTAACCACCATAATCCCTCATTCTGCAGGACCAAACATGACCACATCCTTGATTCCTTATATTGAACCTCAGCCCAGCTTGCTGAGCTGTCACAGGGTGAGTCCCCTTCCCTCTTCAAAGCAAGAAAATGTGAAAATAGGAAAAATGCGGTTTCTGCTTTTGAGTTCTCTATTGCCTAGGGCTGCACTAAGGCTGATGCTGGGGTGTAGCTGTTCTCTGTGTCTCCCTCCATGCCTGCAAGGAACCCCCATGGTGGAAACCTTCTCCCTGGGGGTTCCTTTCAGATGATGATTTTGTGTAGTTGGAGACCTACACCTGGATGCTCTGCCTGGCCTTCCTAGTGCAGTTGATTTTAGGTCCCTCAAAGTCTAAATCATAGTTTGTCTTAAACAAACTTTAATCTTAAATAATTTCTTGTCTTTTTGTTTCTGTGATACACATCCAGTGTCTGGCCCATATCTGACACGGGCCAGATGTTTTTAGGTGTCCGGTGTGTTATTACTCAGGCAATTTGTCTTTAAACCAGCAGCACTTGGTTTGCACCCCTCCGTGTGTCCTGGCCACACAGACTCCATTTGTGGACACTCCTAGACCTTCATCTCTTTCTCCCCAAAATCTTAATTATCCTTGAAGAACCAAGGGATTTGTGGGCTTAACACTTGAAGGAGGTTAGAGCAAATTGTGAAATCACCAATTAATTCTAATATTCTGTGTAGACATGCAGAATAGGTTTCTTACTTTGACACTGATTAACATTTACAACTGGAATCTCTCAATGAAGGCTCTTTTCCTGAGCCTTTAAGCTTCACAGATGAATCATAGGGAACCTAGAATAAATTCACATGAGATTAATTGGGGGGGGCACTTTTAAATAGATATTACTTTATATCTCACTGTATTCCTTTGATCAAGAAACAGATTTCGAAATCTCCCAAGTCTGCTAGTAAATCGAATGACCTTGAGAATTGATATCTAAGAAAAATTGTCATTTATATCATTATGTTGAGAAACTGAGGTGTATAAAGAAAAAACACGGAACTCTCTTTAGACGATATAGATGTGTATTCCATATTTTCTTATCTTGGAACTAGATTTGATATTCAGTAAACTTATATCCATCTGTTCACATAAATCTTTGGCTTTATATTCTTATCTTTGTGCTACCAGCTGTCCTTTCGTTCTTTTGCTAATGTTGAGTGATTGTATGTAAGTATTTGCTGATTTCTAAAATCACCCATTCTGATGAAAAAAAATGTAAATCTTGTTGTAGAATGTTATACCAGATGCTTCAAAATTCTGTGGACCCTACACACCACCTACTGTCAGAAAACTAGAGAGACCAATCCTTGTAGAACCAGTTGACAAGCTCGGGCATGATACTATTGGTAATTTTCTTTTCACGTTGTTCCCATTGCTAAAGTCTAATCACTTTGAATGATCTGCTCATGGTCTTTGCCTGTTTATTTCTAACCCTGGACAGCTAGTGGTTGACTGGTTTTATTGCCCTGCCCACTAAATCTCTACACATGCATTTGTGTATCCTTAGTTAAACATCTGTGTACAATTTGCTGAATTACCTCTAACAAGGCCCCTAACTCCCAGTCACTATTTAGTTGTGGATCTTAAGTTTGTATTTGACATTGAGTCCCATATTAATTTCCACATTCAGGTGCTATTTCCCAGCTGAAGGGTTACATATATTAAGCCTACCAGTGATTGTTCTTTGGAATTAACCTTTATCAAACAGATAACAAGCAGGGCCATGAAATCACAAAAGTAAAAAACACATGTTTCCAAGTGTCCTATTCTAACTGAAATGAATGAAATGTTGTTTGTGTTACCAGTTAGTCCATGTTTCTAGTGGAAGATAGCTTTACAGTTAATAACCTATGATTATTATGTTTTTATTTTTAGGCATGGTTGTCATCAATAAGCTGGGAAATACTGCAGCTGGCACATCGACAAATGGTTTAAAATTTAAAATACCGGGGTTAGTGTTTCTGTTAAACAGGCATCACTTCTCTAGTGAGTGGATCAGTGTGTGCTAAGGGGCAATGGGAGAAGCAAACTGTGAAAGGTGGTACTCTCAGATCAATCATGGTGAAAGAGTCCATATTGGTACTTTACTAGTAATGACAAAGGGAGGTATTCTTCACCAGTGTGTGGGGATGGGAATGAGAGCCAGAGGAAGCTGGGGTTGTCGAGGAGGCCAGTAAAAGGTACTCAGAGAAAGAGAAGAAACCAGGTGTCTCAGATGTATGTAGGACTTCTACTGGCTGGTGAAGAAATGATATGCATGTCTAGATGCCGGGTGCTTAGAGGGGTAGGGGGGAGTGGAGTCGGATTTCTTGAGAGACTAAAGCCATGTAAGAATTTCTTACAGAGTGATATACAGTGGGTAGAACATGCTTTGCACACAACTGACCCAGATTGTATCCCCAGCACCCCATATGGTCCCTTGACCCTACTAAGAGTGATCCCTGAGCACAGAGCCAGGTATAAGCCCTGAGCATCACCAGGTATAACCCTAGACACACGAAAAATTAATTTCTGAATTAAATTTTGTAAAGTTATCAAAAGACAGTGAAGATTGACCTCCAGGAAGAATTTTTGCAAAGTTTAGTATATTTAAAATTGATGATAAATTGAGGCCAACGAATTTTGAACTTGTTTAGCTCATCCAGAAATAAGCTAATCCTCAAGAATGGTGACTATAGTCTCCCCAAAACTGAGCCATTGTGAATTTGTAACTGAACAGGGTCAATCCTTATATAAATCATATAGATTTATTTGAAGACCTGAGTTGAAAATCGAATGAGAATCTTTTTATTTATTTATTTTTTGGTAACTCAGTGATGCTCAAGGATTACTCCTGACTCTATGCTCAAGGATCACTCCTAGGAGGTTGAGGGGACCATTTGAGATGCTGGGGATTGAACTCTGGTTGGCTTCATGCAAAGCAAATGTACTTCCTGCTGTACTGTCACTCTGGCCCCCAAATTGGGAGCAGCCTTTTAACCATTAGCAGCAATTCAGTAGACACAGTCCCTATTTGCCAAACATCTTGGAGACTTATGGGGTGTATGCATTTGATTCCAGGCCTTGATTGACTATATTGTGTCCTCCTCCAGGAGGGTAGGCGATTCACCCATCCCGGGAGCTGGAGCCTATGCAGATGACACAGTTGGAGCAGCTGCTGCCACTGGCAATGGTGACCTGCTGATGCGCTTTCTGCCAAGGTGAAATTCTTATTGCTGTGATCTTTAGAGGCCCTGACAGCAGCCATTGGCCCTGTCAGGAGAGAGTAATGATAGTGCTAGGTATTTGAATGTACACAGATTGCCATATACAAAAGTTTTTAAGAAGCTCTGCTTACAAGCCCTACTGGTTATTTTTATAATAATTGACCCTAGACCTTAGAAATAGAGTATTTCTCCACTCTACTACTAGTGTGAGTGTTGGTTAATCCAGCCATTGTAGAAAAGAATGTGAACATTCCTAGAAAACCTAGGAATTGTCTGTCCCAGCATCTTTGCTTCTGGAATATATCCCCAAGGGCCAAAAATGGAGAAAATTTATTTGTACCATTTAGTTTCTTGTAGTACTTGCTATAGTACACAGAATCTGGAAACCACCCAAGTAGCCGAGAATAGATGAGTAGATAAAGAAACTATAGTATGTTTACACAGTGGAATATTACTCAGCCAGAAGAAAAGATAAAGTCATGCAATTTGCTGGTCCATATAATGATTCTCCATGGAAATATCATGTAGAGTGAAGTTAGAGGGAGAGAGACCAACTCTGAATGATCTCTCATGTGCAGGATATAAAGAAACATAATGGTGGACTCATGACTAGCCCGAGACAGTGGAAACAAAGACCATGAAAACTGGGCTGCAGTAGGAAGCTAGCTCTTGAAGGGACAGAAGGAGAGGACAGGGAGGAGGCAATGACTTTTGCAGAGGAAAGCCTTCAATAGATAGAAAACCTTCAATAGGTGCTGAAAGGGGCTCTAGTGTTTTCACTAGGAAACCTAGCCAGAGGCAGTGTTGGAAACCACAGTGCAAATGATTATGTCTATTTTTACAAAGAGCCTCTTGTAGGAGCAGACTGGTGGTAGGCAAAAGGGGTTGATGGGACATTGATAGAGGAGAGTAGACACTGATGAAAGGATCAGGGATGAAATACCATATGCCTGAAACCCAAGCACGAAGACTTTTGTCATTTCATGGTGACTATATAAAAGAAAAGAAATGTAGATTTTCTCATCATACTTCTCAGATGAAAGTACTTATGCTCTATTTAAATAATTTACAGAAGGCTACTGAGGATCGGAGCCATGAGAACAGATAATAAAAGTCAGAAATGCAGTCCCTACAGTCAATGACTTAAGAGGTGATCATTGCAATTAGGTGTTTTGCATAGGCCCAGTATTGCCTCACTTTTTGTTAAGACTCATTTTAATCATTGCCTCTGGACTTCATGGCATCTGGTTGGAAGTACAAAGGGAAAAACATCAATGAACACCTTAAAATAGTTCTAATCCATGATAGTGTGTAGATGCCAGAGTGATCTTAGAATGGGTCGGGTGCTTATCTTGCATTCTACCCACCCAGAATCATCCCGTGAACCCTATTTTTCCTATGTGCACCACCAGGATTTATTCCTGAGTGCAGAACCTAGAGTTATTCCTGAGCAACTGTGTGTGACTCCCTGAAACAGAAAATAAATAAAATAGTGTGTGAAAAGTATATCAGGTTGACTTGCTTTGATGTTGATACTTTCCGGGGAATAACTGACTTGATCCTTTGCTGTATTATATAAAAAGTGACCATTTTGATAACTCTGGACTTGTGACTTCCAAATCAGCTCATCAAGATTCCTCCTCTCTTTGAATTAGCTACCAGGCAGTAGAGTACATGAGACAAGGAGACAGTCCAGCGAAAGCTTGCCTGAAAGTGGTACTAAGAATTCAGTCATATGTTCCAGACTTCTTTGGGGCTATTATATGTGCCAACAAGACTGGAAGTTATGGTGAGTTTTATATGGAATTCATGTTTGTGCGAACTTAAACACACACAAAATAAAATTTTTAATGAATTTCTTCCCTACACAATGGGAACTATATTGAGTATAGGCACTGATACACATTAAGGGAGGATCTGTTAAGACACACAAAGTACTAAAAAATGTGCCAGAATTATAGGACAGTGGATAGGGCACTTGGCTTGCATGTGGCCAACTTATTTCCATCACTAGCCCCCCCCCCCCATATGGTCCTCTAAGCTATCCAGGCATGACCCTTGAGTACAGAGTCAGGAATAAATCCTGAGCATTGTTGGGGATGCCCCAAACACCCCTCACCTCCCCCTAAAAAATACGTAAGTTAGAGGGGAATGATCCAGAGGGTTAGGAGATATGCTTTGCTTTTTTGATGTTTGCTTTGGTGGGGGGCTACACTCAGCAGTATTCAGGGATTACTCCTAACCGTATAGTCAGGGATCACTCCTTTAGAATGCAGGGGACCCTGTGAGGTACTGTGACTCAAACCTGTGTTAACTATGAATAAGACAGCACCTTATTCATTAATCCATGCTTCCGCCCTCTTAGAGCACATGTTTTGTTATGAAAGCCTTCAATTCATCCTGACCACCATGAATAACTTCCAGATGTCCTATATAGGGTGACCCCTTAGCATCATATATGATGCTAATGACCCAACACAAAACAAAGACAATAAAGCAAACTAATTTTTATATCCTTGCATTTCTAAGGAGATAACTCAGTGGTAAATTATGTGCTTCACGTATCTGAGACAGAGTATGACCCCAGCATATATGTGCATTTCACATATACAGTATATTCATATATGTATATGTAAGCATGTTTTTATTAACATTGCTGGTAGTTACAAATCAATCTTTAGCTATTAGTCTGGAATGACTGTGTGAATCAAGAAGGTTTTGCACTAACTCCAATAAGTGCACATTGAGATTGAAATTAATGTCAAGTGTTTTTAATTTTAAAGGAAAGTAGGGATAAGGTATATTTCCAATTTCTTTTTTATTCATGATGTCTCTCTTATTCATTAATGTCTCTCTTGGTCATTTGGAATGGTTTAGTGCTCCAAGATACAAAATGTTTTAGTAATTATCAAGCCAAAGTAAGACATTTAGAAAAGCTGTTATTCCATGGTGTTTGTTTGAGGCATGTCCTTTCCTCTGCTTATTTTTCATATGAATTTATCACAGTATCAAAGTTAAATTCAAGCATTACTACCTCTCATTAGTGAATTTGCAGAAGAGGAAAACTAGCCACTTATCGATCGATGTGACCTATTAGGTTAGACTGCTTATTAATTGTTTTTGATCTTTTACTTCCCACAGTTCTATTTAAAAAAGTCAAGGAATTCCTTATTCTATTTTAAGTACTTAGGTACAAAAGTCAATATAAATTATAAGTGGGGGGAGACTTTATATAGGAAATGAGTCTTGCTTTATTGATTTCTTTAGAAAGAAACCTTAGAAGTCTTCTAGTTGGGCTTGATGGGCTGTAAGGGGAAAATGGTAATTTATTTCACTGTAGATGAATTTAAAACTAGGAGTTCTCTCTAGTTAAAGTAATGACTCTGGAGGAGGGACTCATTTGGAGTTTGAGTTGAGAAAGAAATGGGTGTCAGAGGTAGGTAAGACAGCAAGAAATGACTTCAGAAAGATCAGCTTGACTAGACACAATGCATCTTGGCAAATAATTCTCACTTTCTAGGAGAGTAGAACAGAAAGGAAGAGGAAGGCAGGGAGGAGGATTAGGGATGAATGAGGGACAGGTTCCAGTGGTGAAGAGAAATCAGAATATTAACATCAAACGGAAAGTTTTCTTGCCAAGGGAAGGAGATGAAAATGCAGAAGGAATGAGAGTTGTGAAGTAGGTATGGAAAGAGAGAAATCTGTTTTGAGCTTCAGCGAGACATCTCGCCACCTCCTTTCATTTCTCTCCTGGACTGTGCAATCACTAATTAAGAAGGACAATGACAGGAATATGGGCCTGTGGGGCTTAACAGGATGTCAAAGAGAAAGAGCTGCTCTCCAGGCAAATAAGCTCTGTCACTTTTGATGGTTGTAAATACGTGAGCTCAAGTTGACAGCAACCCCTTTCTCTTTTCTTGACCCCAGGTGCTGCTTGTAATAAACTTCCAACATTTACTCAGTTTAGCTATATGGTTTATAATTCTCTGGATGATCAGCCAACTGAAGAAATAGCAAACTGCATCTGATTTGTCTTTCCTCTTGGCATCTAGAGTTGGTAAAGAAAGAAACAAAGGGTCTCTCTTGTCCAGTGGCTCATGTGTTCTAAATTCTGGGTGTCAAATCAACACAAGAAATAAATACATGCCAAAGTAGCACATGTTTTTCTCTCTGAAAATATTTGTTATCTCATTTCTTTTTTTTGGGGGGGGGTAGGGGTGGTTGAACTATACCTATTGGCACTCAAGTTATTCTCAGCTATATGCTCAGAAATCTCTCCTGGCAGGCTCTGGGGATCATGCCAGATGCCAGAATCGAACTTGGATCCATCCCAGGTCAATTGCATGCAAACCAAATGCCCTACCGCTGTAATACCTCTCCAGCCCTTGTTATCTCTTTTCATTTCACTTTGTATGGGTCTTGAAAATGAATCTGGGTGTGTGTGTGTGTGTGTGTGTGTGTTTATGTATATGTGTATGTATTCTGTGTTTACATTTTAAGTGCTATCTGGATTTCTGCTTAGTGCCTTTGGAATTGCTACTGTGTTGATTTATTCTTAGAGTGCCATCTTAAAGCCAAAATAAATAATCTATATTTGGATTCTTAATTAGTGTATCCAGATTTTAGACCCAAAGTAAGAAATATACGTGAGTAACAATATGATTAGACCTGATTGAATTTCTGATACCTGTGTTTCTTATCACTGATGATGAAGTTGTTCATAATGTACCTCTAAGGAGGAAAGAATGCTATTAAGAATAAAGCTTAGTTTCATTTTGATTTGGGTTGTTTATTGCTTTTCTATTTTTTCTTTATTTTTTTGCTTTGCATGGTTTAGTGAGTTTAAGTAAGTTTTTGATGAGCATGTTGGTTTTCTTAGTTAATTTCCTTTGTTGAAGCTCCCAGTGTGTGAAGAAAGCTTTTTAGCTGTCAACATTTCAGCTCTGTCAATTGAATACTGAAGAATGCTGAGTCTTCTTCATTTCTTCTGAAAGTGGAGCAGGGAACTTGATCACTCCTACATTAACCTTCTGAAGATGTTGGTGCTTACTATGAGGTATAAGTCCATCCATAAACTCTTTCCCTTTAAGTACTTTCCTAAGCTCTGAACCAGCCCACAGTATTTTCTATAGAAGTTGTATGCATGCTTTCTCAGCAGCACCCTTTGGTTCAAATTTTTTATTGTTTACATTAAGAGACATTTATCAAAGAGGCATGGGGGACTCAGAACAGAAGGTCAGGTGCTTATTTGACTTGAGTGTATCCAAGTCAACTTGAGTTCAGTCTCCAGCATTGTACTTGCCAACCCCACCCTCCAGCCCTGACAAGAGTGATGCTGGAGCCAGAGACAGAAGTAAGCCATGAGCATTGCCAGCTATGGCTACCCACACCCTCCTTAAAAATGAAGATAACTCCAATATTCTTAAACTTCTGTATGTCTACATTCTTCATCATGCTCTCATCTCAGTGTTGGGTATTCGTTGAGCAGTCCCAGGAAGCGTGGGCGTGGCTAATGGTATTAGCTTATTTGTTCTCTCCCTTCAACATAGTTAATATTTTAAAATCAGATGGGGAACCTCTTTGCTGTGACCACCACTTGGAATCATATTCTTCACAAATGAGAAATTGAAATCTGGAATTAGCTGCTACTAATGGTCTCCTGACAGCTCAGAAGGAAGTAATCCTCCAACTTCTCACTCAAGAGCATTAAAGAGAAAAATCTTCATTTGAGAGTTCCCGTGAGGCATGTTGGCTTGCTAAGATTTCCTCCTGAAATCTTAAAGTCAGGAGAGAAGATCCAGTGAAACATGTATTATACTTATCTTGGGACAAATTGCCTGTTTCATGTGTTTGCTATCTGTTCATATGTTAGTCTACCATACACCACCAGGAAAAAAAGAAAAAGAAATTGTAAGTCTTCCTTGTCTGTTGCTTCCCAACAAATTAGGCAACTAGCTGACAAAAACAACTGACTTTCTTCTTTTGTATCAGAGATGGACCCAGCAGGGATTTTGACTGGAATGGGCATGACAGGCGATACTTGGGTTAGCAGTTAACAGTGTAGAACCTTTAGTTAGATCCATAGGTCAGATAGTATGATGCTTAGGGCCCATCAGATCCACATATGCATTCTGTGCTCAGTTTTGAACTCAGAACCTTACATGTGTTAGGCCTGTGCTTTACCACTTAATTCATATTCCCTCTTGCACACACACTTTGGTTAATTGTGGTTTGTCTGGTTTTAGTGTCACACCTACCTGGGCTCAGGACTTACTCCTAGCTCTATGCTCAGGGTTCACTCCTAGTGCGTCCAGGGAATGAAACCAGGTTGGCCATATGACTTATCTGCTGTATTATCACTTTGGTTCAGTCTCTTTTTTTGGTGGGGAGGCAACTTGGTGGAGCCTCCAGCAATGCCCAAAGTTAACTCCTGATTTTATGCTTAGAGATCATTCCTAATGGTGCTTTGGAGAACCAAAAGGAATGCTAAGTGTCAAACCGGTTTTGAACTCATACTCTGTCTTTCTAGATTTCTTCACAGCCCCATCTTAAAAGTCTTTCCTTTAACTCATTCTTACTCATGGAAATAATTGTCTTCTATGGCTAGAAGATATCTCTATGACTAGAGATAGATATCAAAGTAGGCTTGGAGATACATTTTCTACGTTTCTCAAATTGACTATGTCATTTAAGATATCCAAATGGTTTGTCCTTCTTTTTCAAAGACTGAAATGGCATGTTATTGCTTGTGGGAAAAATAGGCAGAGAGAAATCTCCTCTCTGCATGTTGTTTTGGAGTTGGGTTGGGGGGGAGGCATAGAGAAAACCAGTGAAACACATTTGATAAGGAAAACTCAGAGCCAGGAGCCAGAGTGATAGTGGGTAGGGCATTTGCCTTGCATGAAGCCAACCTGAGTTTGATCCCCTTATCCCATATGGTCCCTAAACCCTGCTAGGAGTAACTTTTGAGTACAGAGCCAGGAGTAACCCCTGAGCACCCCTGGGTGTGTCCCTAAAAACAAGATTTAAAAGAAAATGAGGCTAAAGTGATAGTATAGCGATTAAAGTATTTGCCTTGCATGCAGCTACCCAAGTTCAACCCAGAATCTCATATGGTCCCCTGAGCATTGCTAGGAGTAACTCCTGAGTACATAGCCAGGAGTAACCCAGACCCAATATTATGTCAAACTTAGAAATAGGTCACCCAAATCTACAGAAATCAGAAAGTTCCTGGGGGATAGCAACTATAGAGAATTGAATCAGCATCAAACTTTTTATAGCAAACTGATTTGCTTCAGATACATCCTGCCATTGCTGTAGAGTTAGCATCACTGCTAGAGCTTAGGGTACAGGCAAAAGTGTGATTGTGTGGTTGGGGCACACTTCCCTCCCACTCTATTCCTACCAACAGGGTCCCCCCAATCCCTTTGACCCTTTAGGAAATATTCTGTTAAATACTCTCATTAGTGAAACTGACTTACCACAGCACAACTATGTAGCTTTCATTTGTGATGCTGAGAACCAAAGTCTTGTCACTTGGATTTTGACTATCATATCCACAATTCTATGCCTATCTCCATGAACGCACATGGGGCTTGCCAGTTCATATTCTTCTTGTCCCCTGCAGCTTGCCCTACTTCCTACTCACTTTTCTAGCATTGTGTAGAAGTATATCAGCCTTAAATTTGACTGTGCTCTTGGCTAGCAAGGTAACTTGGAGAGATAGCAAAGAAGAAATCCTGTATAGGTAATATCAAAATTGTGGCTTCCATCATTGTTAGGTGAACTTCACTCAAATGTACATTGTTTTAGGTACATTTGGCAAAGAAGGAAACCTTAACCCCAATAATGTACTTAAGACACTACCAACTTGAGGTTTTTCATTTATTTGCTTCTAGAACTGTTTTTTCAACATTACTTGGGAGGACTACACTTGAAAGTGCTGGCATAATGGTTTAAATGAAACATGTTGGAGTATTGTCTGTGAACTAAGACTCTTCCGGAATCTTGATTTTATTTCCCCTTATTTCTAAAGATTGGTGCATCAGGAGGAGGCACTAGACTTTCCCTGGCTTTGGTGGTTTGGGTAGCTTGAGTCTTGCCCTAATAGTAAATTTTGCACAGAAGTGAATCATGGGAGATCCTGTATGTCTCCTGCTTTCCCAGCATGAGCACAGGATATGGCTAGCCACAGGATTCTGTTGTGTTTATTTAACTAGAATGAGTGTACCCCCATTTAGTGACAGAGCTGGGTAGATAACTGGTGTGACCAAGAAATAGACCTGTGTTCTTGTGAGTCTGCATAAACTCTTATCCTCACTGATATAAAATACACAGAAATAGAAAACTGCTTTCAGGAAATGAATTGACCAATGGACAAATGAATGTTTGAATGGACCAAAAGCATTCAAGACAACAGAGGTAGTCCCAGAAAGAGAGCAATGAGAAATTAAACAAAAGTGAATTTACTGGGTAGGAAAATTCTGGATGAATTTTTCTGAAGACTAATTTTATTTCCTTAAAAAAAAAAGGCATTATATGGCTTGAGTCCAATAGTGAGAGTCTGAAAAACAAAATTGATAAAAGTGAAAAGAATGTCAATGTTAGAGAAAAGGTCACTGGGGATTATTAAAGTGAAATCCTTCTGTGTGATAATATTCTCTTTGTTCAAATTATTCTTAATAGATTTGGTGTTACTTTTAATAGATACCAACATAAAGAGGTTAAATATAGACATATACACTATAAATATACAAAAATGCCCACTTTCAATGCCAATACTGAGTAATGATTTTTTGCTTTCAGGAGGGAAATATAGGCATAATGTGTTTTTAATTAAGATATTACAAATAGACAATAATAAATACACTTCTAAAGCCCTAATTTTTAATTGTTTAACTTCTTTTTAAAGTGTCATTACATCAGATGCTTGGTAATTAAATTTGGAGCTAAGGACATAATTAAACTCACTTAATATCCTAATTGTTTAGCTAAATCCATTTGCGTTGAAACTAGTAACATAAATATGTATATATCTTAATTGGATCCTAATTATCAAGATAAATTAAGAACGTTTATGTCACTCTGCTGATCTTTAAAAAATACTCTTAAACATAAACTTCTAAGGAGCAATTTTAGCATTTCGTTTTCTTATTTGTTATTCTGTGTGGTGTTAGTCCATGTACTTTCAATGTCTGTCTTAGAAAGTTAAAAACATGATAGAATATGTCCTAACAGATAAGTATATAAAACAACAAAGTGCTATATAGATGCTTTCTTGGGCATATAATTAGGGATGACCTTTTGAGAAGTACCATATTTCAACATGTGAAGCAATTATACCCACTTGAATGGTAAAAATAAGTGTTACATTCAAATTATATATAAAGGGTGAAAATTAAGGGTACTGCTATCAACCAATTTGCTTCAGAGTTAAATCAATAAAAGATCCTAGCCTAGGCTTAGGCCTAGGAGTTGTACAAAAACCAAGATCTCTAATTCTGGAGGTCTGATTTTTGACAACTATGACTGAGCAGAATTTCTAGAACCATAAGGAAAGACTCTATCCTAGGCTTTGTCTGAGGATTTGTGCAAAAAAATCAAGATCACTAATTATAGAAGACTGACTACGACAACCATGATGGAACAGAACTTCTAGAACCATAAAGAAAGACTCTATCCTAGATTTCATTCTATGATCTGTGAAAATACCAAGATTTCTAATTACAGAGAACTGATTTTGTCAACTCCAACTGAGCAGAATGTTTTCTGGCACCATAAAAAGACCTTAGGATTCAATAATGAAAATGGAGCCAGTAGTTTTTCCCATGACAGTATGCTTCAGGGGTGGAAAAACCCTTTCTCTTGGACCAAGGGAATTCCCTCTCTAATTTTCCCAATACTTAATGTGCCTATGCAAGCAAGCAAGCAAACAAACAAACAAACAAAAAAACCCTTGCCACAACAGCTCTTCCTTTTTCCCCATTTTTTTCTTTCTTCTTGTTATTGTTGCTGTTGTATTTTTTTTGTCATTGTTTCAGTTAATTTTTTTCCCTTTCTTATTTTATTTATTTTGGGGGGCCACACCTATTGACGCTCTGGGGTTACTCCTGGCTATGCACTCAGAAATCGCTCTATGCTTGGGGGGATCATATGGGATGACAGGGGATCAAACCGAGGTCCGGTCCGTCCTGTGCTAGTACTTGCAAGGCAGACACCTTTCCTGTGGTGCCACTGCTCTGCCCCCTCTTTCTTCTTTTAAATTGATATTGAGGGGCCCGGGAGATAGCATGGAGGTAAGGTGTTTGCCTTTCATGCAAAAGGTCATCGGTTCGAATCCCGGTGCCCCATATGGTCCCCCGTGCCTGCCAGGAGCAATTTCTGAGCATGGAACCAGGAGTAACTCCTGAGCACTGCCGGGTGTGACCCAAAAACAAAAAAAA
>PVKC010022174.1:0-17823 GCA_004027635.1 Crocidura indochinensis
CGCACGCCCGCCCGCCCAGCCCCGCGGGCCTTGCCAGCGCCCCGCCCGGCCTGGCCTGGCCTCGCCTCGCCCGGGCGGCCCGGGCTGGCCTCGCGGGACAGGTCGGGCCGGCGGTGCGGGGCGGGGCGGGCCGGGGCGGCGCCCGGCTCCGGGGAGTTCATAATGAGCGACTGTCAGGCCGGCCCCGGGTGACTGGGCGGGTCCCCGGGCGCGGGGCGCGGGGCGGGGTGCGTGTTTGCGCGAGCGAGGGAGTCGCCTCGGCCCGACCCCTCCGGCGGCGGCTGGCTCCAGCCTCCCTCCCCACCCTAGTGGGTGGGGACCCCACCTACCCGCCCCAGCGCCCCAGCGCCCCAACGCCCAGCCCAGCCCGGCCCAGCCCTGCGAGCCAGCCTCTGCGCTCCTCTCCCCTGCGCGCCTCGCCTCTCCGCCTCGCCTCCCCTCCCTGACCCTCCCACCCCGGGTCCCAGCCTCTACTTACCCCCTCGCCAGCCCCGGGAGGCTTCGCAGAGCGTCATGTGACTCGACTGACTGCCCGGACTTGGTGCCAGGAGCCGAACCGAACCGAACCCGGGGGCCCCCCGGAGCCGGAGCCGGAGCCGCGCCTGCCACTCGCGCGTCGCGTCCGTCGCCCATCCGCGCCCCCCAGTCCCCGGCGATCGCAGGAGCCCCGCGCTGACCGACCTAGCCGCCGCGATCGTGGGGTTCCCCTGCACCCGCTCCGGGCCTTTTATTTCTCAGCTGCTGCTGCGGCTGCGGCGCTTAGCACCGCACCCCGAAAAAAAAGTAAGTCCTCCTGGCTCACCTTGGCTTTTGGCTTCTTGCTCCTCACCCGAGTGACTCCTATTCTTTCTCTCAGTCCCTGCTCCATCGGATCGTCTGTTTTTTTTTGTTTTCGTTTTTTTGGGGTTTTATGGGTTTTGGGGGTTGCTTTTATTTATTTGTTTTTTGCATACGTTGGGGGTGCGCGCGGTGAATGGGCTTGGGGTGCAGCAAAGGGGTGCCTTGTAGGGCTTGGGGGAAAGTGCAACAGCTCCTGCTTGCACGGGGGTGCTGAACAGGGAGGCGATGAGGGGGCAAAGGAGGTGAACCCCCTTTCCACCCCCATGGGGTTCAGTGGTTGGAAAAGTGTGGGATCGCGTGGAGGGGGTGCAAAATAAGCAAAACTGAATGGATCTGCGATTTTGGGGTGAGACCGGTAGCACCAGCCGCGGGGGTTCACCTGTGTGGTCCCCAGGCCTCCTCCTCCTCCTCCTCCTCCTTCCTCTTCCTCTTCCTCTACCACCTCCTTCTCCTCCTGTGCTCCCCGCCTGCCCGCGATTCCCTCCAAAGCCCCAGAAACCTCCGGTGCTCCCCGCGTGTGACCAACGTCGTTGGGGAGAAAAGGTAGCGCGGAGGCCGAGCGCTCCGGCTCCTGCTCCTCCTCCTCCTCCTCCTCCTCCTCCTCCTCCTCCTGTTCCCCCCTCCTCCCTCTAGGGCCCCCAGCTCCCCGCCCTCCTCTGCCCGCGCCCCCCAGCTGCCCCCCTCGGACGGGGCGCGCAGTCGCTCACCGCTGGAGAAAACTTGGAGCTGCTTCTTTCTCTCTCTTCCTTCTCTCTCCCGGGCCCTCCTGGGAAGCAAACTCCCATTTGGGGCATTGGGG
Organism: Crocidura indochinensis; assembly: GCA_004027635.1. Lineage (NCBI taxonomy): Eukaryota > Metazoa > Chordata > Mammalia > Eulipotyphla > Soricidae > Crocidura > Crocidura indochinensis. The sequence goes on from PVKC010022174.1 coordinate 1,640, forward strand.
CATTGGGGGACTGGAGGCCCCACAGCCCATGCCCGGGCCTTTGGAAGCAAGCTCAGGAACTGCCCAGGCTGCGTGCATCCTCCGGGGGCAGGAGGCAAAAGCCAGCCGGGTTTGCAGGGCCCTCCCCGGGGCACGGACACAGAACCTGCCGCAGTGTCTGGAGCGAGGATTGCAGCGTGCTTGGAGGCGCAGAGTTGCCCTAGGCGGGCGATGGCCTGCAGTTAGGGACCAGCGACGCCGGATCCCGGGGGACCTGGGGCCAGATCCCGCACCCTAGGGACTTACCTAACATTTCCAGAGTGGTTTTCCTGGAGAGGGCCGATAGTGCCTGGAACTGCCTCATTGCTGGAGCAGATAAGGAGGACGCTCTTTTTTCCTCTTTTCTGATTTAAATCTTGCAACGTGCAATCATTCCCTGATGGACCTGTATGGCATGGAAAAAAGTCAGGTTAAACGGAAATTGGACATAATGCTCACCTGTTTGTCTTTCTCGAAAAAATAAAATAATTTATGCTGGATTTTTTTTTAAAACCAACTCCATGTGGGTTTGTTTTTTTAAGTTTTTTTTTTGGGGGGGGGACTGGTTAGTATTCTCCTAGGTACTCTGAATATATTGATTTTATTCTTTATTCTCACAAGAGTCTGGGCTACGGGGAAAGTCTGAGTGCTATTTGAAGTCATTTAGGTTCTTTAACTATGAAGCAAGATGAAGGAGTGAATAAGGTAGTTCGTTGCTCATTCCAGGGTTTTCACAGAATAATTTTGTGCTGTCCTTTGCTGAGTGTTTTTTTTTTTTTTTAAATCTTGGAGGAGCATTTTTTTTTTCTTCTGAGGAATCCATCTGGATGATAATCTGTCTCACCGGAGGGAGGATTTGCTTTTAGGGGAAAAACAAACAATCTGACTGCAGTCCTATCTTCCCAATTTTGCAAGTTGGTGGATTTTTTTTTTTTTTTAAAGAGTGGACAAATGAGTTATTTCTGGCTTCGAACATGAAGCATATTCGTTGACAGGCTTTTAACAGAAACCTGAAATGAGATGTTTGATTAATTTAAAGTCCTTAGAGAAACTGCTATCTCAGTTTCTACAGTTCAGTGGGGTCGACTGCAGATGCAGCATTAGAAGAAAAAAACCCTAATAATGCTTTTCCTTGAACGGATGAGTTCAAGGGAAATGTCCCTATGGAACAGTATATTTACTTACATGAGGTATGCAAGTATAAAAAGCCTAATGTGAGAATAACAAAAAAGTAGCTGCTTTGACCACAGAAACTTGCCAGATATAAAAACATAGCAAGCGGGGCCTGGGAGATTGCATGGAGGTAAGGCGCTTACCTTTCAATGCAAAAGGTCATTGGTTCGAATCCCGGTGCCCCATATGGTCCCCCGTGCCTGCCAGGAACAATTTCTGAGCATGGAGCCAGGAGTAATCCCTGAGCACTGCCGGGTGTGACCCCCCTCCCAAAAAAAAAACAACAATAACAAAAAAACCACATAGCAAGCAAGGTAGCTTTGGAGAAAGCTATTTTTTTTTCACTGTAGATTTCTAAATTAAAGCTCAGTCTTCTGGTTGCTATGGACACAGCAATGCCCACCCCAATCTGTAGTTATGTGTACACAGGCTTTTTTTTTTTAAACCTCTGATAATGGATACCTGAGTTCAACAGTCAAAATAAAGAGCAATATGGGAAAATGTAGCAGTGAATGTCATACATAAAAAAATACCTTAAAGGAAAACATTTCAGGATGGCTTGTTTTCTACAGATGGTATAACAATTTTGGAAAAATGAAATGAATGTCAGGAAGAGAAATGCATTCTCTAAAGGTACATTTCTGCAACTGTGTACAACTGTTTATAAGGAAGCAGTTGAAAAACAGTAAGCATTGGAAGTGACTACCTATTCCAGACTCTGTCTTCAGAATTTAGTTCTGTGACAAGAGGACCCCCAAAATTGGAGTTTTGTGGAATTATTTGTCAGAATTCTGCTCTGCCTTCATTTTTGCTCTTGATACTTTGGAGCGGAGCAGTTATTACCCCCAGCTCAGAATTTGATGGTTAGAGACCAGCTTTTGGACTAGGGGGAGAAAGAGACAAAAGAAAAGGTGGGGGGGTTGGTTGGCTGGTGTTCATTAGGAAGGGCTCAGCTGCTGGAATATGATAAAATCCCATGTTCACATAAGATGTTTACTGTATGTGAAAGCTCCTATTTGTAAATAGGGCAGATCCCCTGTTTGAAAGCTGGTGTTATTATTCACACCCATAGAACAAACACCTCCACCCCCCTGTTGTTGTCTTAAAAAACTCCAGCTGCTCATGAATATAGGGTCAGGGAGGGCCGCCTAAATGTTTCTCTGTGCTTTCTCTCCAGCACAGCCAGCAGAGCTGTTTCCTGTTCTTTGTTTCAAGGCTGGGGTTTGCGTCATACATTCCAAGTGGCATATGTGTGCTCTTTCCTGTTGCAGGCTGTTTGCTGCTAGATCAGTAGCCAGACCAGGCCGTGGTCCCTGCCCCTAAACTCCTCTCCTCCACCCAGGGGGAGTGATCATGTCTCTACACACTTAGGATTGCCTAAGATGCCAGGATTATGTCATAATGGAAGTCAGTTAACCTTTTTACATGCACCCTTTGCTCCAGTGTGTGTGTATATGGGTGAATAAATACTTTTTGCCTTTTGATAATGGTTTGCTGCCAAATGGTGATTTTTTTTTTTTTAAGGAAGATGGGTGCCTATTGGCTGGAGAGCTAGAGAGGAGGTGGTGAATATGGGTTTTTCATTCCTGTTTGGGGGCGAGCAGGTGTTCACTTGGGGATGGGCATTTGGCCCTGCAGCTGTCAGCTTTGCAAGCAGGATCTGCACCTTCCAGCAGAGAAGAGGTAGCCTTCTCTGAGAGCTCTGTACCCCACCCCCACACATCCTTCCCATTTTACACTGGCTTGGCGGGGAGTGGCCTCTTAGGATGGGGAAGGAGTCCTCCCTGTTGGCTGCTTGGGCTGAGGCTTGCTTAAGGTTTAAGGAAGAAATCTCCAGAAAAACTATTGAAGCAAAGCTTAGGAGAATATTGGGGATGTGGAGGGTGGTGGTAGGAAGGGAATTCCAGGATTATTTTCTTTATAAAACAAAATTTTAAATATTAGGACAAAAAAATTTTTTTAAGGATGGCATTTTTGTTTGACTAATCTGTACCTAATTTCTAAACTTAAAAATGCAAGTGTAAAGAAAAAAACTGGCCAAGTTACTTCATGAGACATTGAACATTTTTAATTTCAGATGTTGCAAACAATGCTTTGCTTATATTATTTTACTGTAAATTTGTAGAAATCCCATTTTAAGAAAACATTCCATATGTTGTTTGTTGGCTTGTAAATTTCTAAGGAGTATGTCTGTTTTATCCCACCTTCTTAGTTTTTTGGGAACTTAAAGTTTTAAAGAAGTAGTTGGGAGAAGAAAATAAGGCATTTCTTTTTAAAGATATGTGTGATTTTTCTTTAAAATCTAATGGCATTAGCTATAATGTTCTCTAATGGAATTGAAAGTTGCTGAGACAGCAAATGGGTATGATCTTTCCAAATTAAGAATTTCTCGATTTTTAACTTCACTTAACATTCTTTATGGATAAAAGGGAAATAGACGTGATATTAAGGAAAATATTAGGCTCAAGTGGTAAGCTGCTGATAACCTTTGGAAAAGGGAGCATTTTGTGAAGTTTTCAGATTTTTCTCCCCTGGAGAAAGCAAACTGGAATGTTAAGTTGACTTGTACATGGAGCCTGGAAACTAAAATACTTTAGTAATCCACATGCGGCTTTGGGAGGGGGGTGACTTAACAACCCTGCCAATATTTGACTCCCACCTCCAAATTATTGTTTCCTTCTATTTTGTGGGGATAGGAAGAGAGGTGCATAATAGGGATGATTAGAGTTGTCTATAAGGAAAAAAAATTTTTTTTCCAGACTGTTAAAGGATGCACTAAAAAGTTGGGGATATTATACCAGTTGATAGTTGCTATAATTACAAAAATGATGGCAAGATGGTTTTATCTCTTGACCCCACTAGATCATTCCTAATTCAGTCACACCTTCCCTCCACATTCCCATTAGCTGTTTGCTTCTTTAATATTGCAAAAAAAACACTTGATGAAAATTGAACAGCTTTCTTAAACTCCTTTCCCTCTGTTTCTATACAGAGTTGTATTTTAGGAAAGTATTTCCAGAAATAAATAACAAGAAACTTCATCTTGGAACTATAGGAGGCATTCCATTATTCTGAAAAATGGGGCTTCATTTATCCTTGGTTTTAACTTAAAACAATTCCTGGAATCACTGAACAGTTGCTCTCTGGGTTGCTGATGTGGATGGTATCCTAGTCCAAATTCATGAGAGGGAGTTGAATGAGAAGAATTAGGAGTGGTTTTCATTGCTTTTTTTTTGGGGGGGGGGAGTTACTCCTGGCTAAGCACTCAGAAATGGCTCTTGGCTTATGGGACACTGGGGGAATCGAACCGTCGTCAGTCCTAGACTAGCGCTGGCAAGGCGGACACCTTACCACTTGTGCAACCACTCCGGCCCCATTTCATTGCATTTTCAAGCCTAATGTGTGTGTCCCTTTTCTGAGACTCATCTTAAGCAGTCCTGCCAGAGACAGGAAGCCAGATAGTAAGTCTGCCCTGATAAGGAAGAGTATTGTCTAAAGGAGGTAGCTGTACCCCACCCCTGGCTCCTTCCCTGAAATATAGTAGGAGCCACTAATGGGCATAGTCAGTCAGAACCAGGACTTCTTTCCTTAAGTTGAGGGAGAGAGACTGTATCCATGGTTGACTGCAACATTTCTAATATATTCCCAGTATAGTTTGTATCCTTGGTCAGAGGGTCTCAGTAGTCTCCTAGTCAAGCTCTTGGTGCTTTGGGAGACTCACTCCATTGTAAATTGGCTGGCTGAACACATCACAGACTTCTCACTATTTAGGGAAGCTGGAGACAACATGTAGTCAGTTAAGTGGCCCTTCAGCTTGGGTCCCATAGGATCTGAACCCTCTTCCAGGAGTGTCCTATAAAGGTATGGGGCTGAAGGAGAAGGGTCCATCTGTGTGTATGTGGGGTGGGGGTATCATAAGTGAGGAGGATATGGAGTTAGTCTGCACCGAGATCAATGGAGCAGGGTCTGAATCTCAGGACCCCCAAGGCATTGGGTCTGTTCCTGCTAACTACCTTGGAGAGTGGCCTGTCAGTGTGCAATGGGATTGATTCCCCATCCCAGCATCCTACGACTATTGCCTCTTCCAGACACTGAAAGGGCTCTTTTGTTTTTGTTTTTGAATTTTGGGGACACACCCAGTAGTGTTCAAGGGTCACTCCTGCCTCTGCACTCAGGAATCACTCCTGATGCTGCTAGGGAGACCATCTGGGATGCCAAGAATTGAATCTGGGTTGGCCGTGTGCAAGGCAAACACTCTACCTGTTGTACCATCTCTCAGACCCCCAAAGTGCTCTTTTATTTTTCTCTTGCATTTTATAATCTGGCACCTTCCCAAGTCACACCCCAAAAGCTGCTTAGATAGGTGAAGTCCCAGTTCCCCAAGAGCTTGTTGCCCCAAATTTGCCCGTTCCCTTTGCATGCTTCGTTCTGATTCAGCCTTGCCCTTCATTTCATCCAAGCAGGTGAGTCTCTAGCCAACCATTCATTTATTCATCTCCCAAGCATTTATTGAGCACCTACTCATTAGCACTGATCTCGAATTACCTGCGCTCATTATTCTCAGCCTGGGCTGGCCCCACCAGGATGGCACAGATTCGATCCTGAGCCATCTCACCCTGAGGTGGCATTTGGAAATCTTAATTGCCTCCTGGAACCTCCCTACAGCACTGCCTGACACACAAGGCCCTGTGGGGTCGAGGGTCCTGCTCAGTGCCTACACTTTCCTCTAAAAGGCACGGGACAGCCACAGCCCAGGACAAAGAGAAGAGTTGGATTCTCAGCCCAGAGTCCACAGCAGAGCAGAGGAGCCCCAACACAGAGCTGCTCTTACCCTGGCAGCCACCTACTCAGACTTCCTAAGGTGTTCCTATCTCTGTTCCCTCATTTTCCAAAGATAGCTGACGACCTGGCCAATCCCAACGCCCGCTTCTGCCAAGTGATTAGGATTTCCTTGCAGAGCTACAGTTAGGATTTCTCTGGTTTTATGGACTAGCTGCAGGTGCATTGGCGAAGAAAACGGCAGCCTTATTGGGGCCCCTCAGGTATCTTTTGATTTCGGTTCAAGCATGCTCACACATTGAGATGGGCTGGGTCGTGGGGCTGGCAGAGATCAGCCCTCCCATAAATGGGCCATGCTTGCCTTCCCTGCACCTCTGAACACTGGGGGGGTTGCTCAAGGCCTGTTGCCCAGGGATCTGAGGCCCAGGGCTTTCCCCTAGTGGAAGGGAAGGATGGGGTTTCTCAGCATCAAGTAACCTATAGGACAGGAGGCTTGACCATGCAGGAAAGGAAGGTGTTCAGAGCAGGAAGAGTGGATTTATTTGCTTGACTGAAAACTGACAAAACAGCGCACACAAGGACACCTCTTATGACATGCTGCCTCTATTTTAGAGGATACTTAGACGCATCCTTCATGCTATTTTCATTTCAGGGTTTCAGGCAGAAGGCAAAGGCCTTGACTTTGGACGTTTCTGGGGGGTTGGTCATTTCTTTGAGGATGATGCTGATTCGGTCATTGGAGAATCCCAAATAGACCTTGCGAAGCTTAGTTGCAGTCACTGTGTTTTTTTAAATTTTTCCACGACTTTGGTTTAGCAGGTTTCCTGTAGGGTAAAACCCACAACCCCACCTCAATTCTGCAATGCTTTCTCACTGCAGGACAATCTTACCTGCCCAGATCCTTTGTGTCTGGCCTCTTCTCCCTCCCCCCCAAATTAGACCTTTAGTGACTAGCCCAACCTTTAGCAAGTGTTGAGGAGCCTTCCTAGAAATCCAAGGCAGGTGGGAGACCCCATTTAGCACACTGGCCATGTAGGTGAGGGGCCTCAGCGGGGCGGCCTGGGCAGGGCAGTCAGCTGCAGGCCAGAGCTGGGAGGGCCTTGAGCTGCTTTGAAGAATTAGGAGGATTTAGATAAGCCGGAAGGGGACGGGGCATTCCACCCTGGTTGCCCAGCATCGGGGCCAAATATGAACAAAGGCCTGGGGGTGGGGGTGTGGGGGACTGGGCAGCGGGTTGCAGAGGGCTCTTGTTGGAACAGGGGGCAGTTGGGGAAGGAGGGTGTGCCCAGTTTGAGCCTTGGAACACCCCCTCTTAAAGTCCTGGATACTTATTGGAGGGGTGCTTTGTCAGCTTGGGAAAAGAGGTTGAGAAATGAAAGGGGGTCAGAATGGATGGGAAGGGCCCAAGAAGTAGGGGGTGCAATGGAAAATAAACCCCACCACCACCCAGTGGCCCTGGGTCAGTAGGAGGCATGGAAAAAAAATGGCCAAAGAGGCTTGAAAGGGAACCTCCAAGTTCTAATGGAAGAGGGTCTGAAAAATAGGGGCATGGGCTGGGGAGGTGGGTGAGGATCTTGGAGGTCTGAGTTAAGGACTCAGTTGGGTTGATTCTCTTCCTACTCAAAGTAATTGCTACTGCTTGTTGCTTGAAGAGGTCTGTCCAAATGCTTGAGCAAGCTGAGGGGAGTGGAGGTTAGGGGGCTATTAGATTCACTTGTCATTGAGGATCTGAGCTCCAGAGACCCAGAATTGCCCCCCCCCTCCATACCCCCACTTCGTTCTCCTGGCTGGTTATTTTGAAGGTTTCCACCATCCCTACTCAGGCCGGAATTTCCAGGAACTGGCCCGGGCCCCTCCCAGCCTCCCACTCCCTCCCTCCTGGGTGGGGCGCGCTGGGTGGAGGCCCCAAGGGTGGAGTGGGGTGGGTCTCCTTGCGATAGGACCACGTGTGGGGAGGTGCCCCACGCAGCCCTGCTGCATGTGATTATATAACGCCTCACCCTGGTGCACGGTGGGTGGGTGAAGGTTCTGGAAAGGGTGGCCCTGGCTTGGCACCAGGTAGCATTGAACTTGGTCTTGCCGAAAAGGGGCTGGGCTGGGCTGAGCTGGCCAGTTCCCCACCCATTCCATCCCTTGCTGTGTTGGGCCTCCCTGGCCGAGCTGTGGAGGGATTTTGCTGGGTTCTTTCTTACCTTTGCACCTGTCCTTATTTACATGCAAAATCAATTGCTTCACTTGGTCTTTCCGAAGTACAGGGTGTGGGCAGAATCTTATCTGAAGCCGTGTCCTGTTTGGACAAGTTGGACTCGCCTTGGCAGCCCGCCATAGGGTGGAGCAGATGGGTGGAGGCGGGGAAGTAAAATTGGGTGGCTTGTTAGCAGAGAGAGGAGAGAGGGCGGATTGTTTGCTCACCGGATCATTATATTTAATCTGAAACTCAATAATTAACTTCTTCCCCATTTACAAAAATATTTTTGGGGGGTGCAAAAATAACGCATTGATGAGGGGCTGAGATTTAGAACTCGGGCACCCACCCCAGGATGTTTTCCTTTGGAGCCAACCACAGACGCTGCCTGGAGGTGGAAGTCAAGTGCTAGGAACTCGGACTCTCCAGGTAGGTGCTGGCGTCTGCCCCTTCCGATGGAACCTTCAGCTCAAATGCCAGCTCCCAGCCCTTGTCCATTGCTTGGTCTGGAGCCTGTATTTATTTCTCTGGCCTGGGCAAAGGCCATTCAATATTTGGGCTCTGGAAGAGAGCATACATAGAACCAGAAGTAAAGGGACCAAGCTTTCTTGAGAAAGGAAGCTTGTATCCAGGGAGACAGTATTTTTGCCATGGTCCTCCACCTGATCAGGAATTAACACACTTACACTCTGGGTGCTGCACACATGTTCTCTCTCATTCCCCTCTCTCTCTCCCTCCTTCCTCCCCCATTCCACCAGATTCTTCTTGAAGTAAAACCTGGGTTAAAGAGCCGGCTTCACCCTTTACAAATAACCTGTGGGATTGGCTGCACTGTTTGGTCCCCTCCCTGCACACACACCTGTTTGTGATCCTCCAGGAAACAGATTTGCTGTGAGGAAGGAGGGAGAGAAGGGAACCTGGAGCCTTGAGGATCAGGCAGGCTTTGGTCAAGGGAAATGCTGGAGGGAGCCTTTGCAGAACTTCAGAAGGAAACCTATGGGAAGGTGATTAAAAGGGAGATAAGAGCAGAGAGAAGAACCACAGGCCAGACATATCTTGGGCAAATAGGTCCAAGCAAAGGTTTCAGATACATGGTTCTGGTTCTCTTCTACATTATCTCCTCTTGCAGGCTTCTAAGGAAGGGGGCCCTGCTTTATAAGGTTGTGTCTGTAATAAAACATGCTCCAGCTTCCAGACAAGCTGCTTTCAAAGGAGGCTCGGTAACATCATAACCTCTGGGCGAAGGGTGTATTTCTAAGCTTGCAGCTCATTTGTTCCCTCATAAAGCAATTGTCACGCAGGACCCCTGAAGGACTCTGTGTATTGGGGAGAGGGTAGGAGGGCTCTATTGTAGGTGAAACTTCACATAAATGACTTGTGAGCTTTTTAATGCCTAATTCTGCAGTTGTGCTTTTTTGGCAAAAATCTGACATTTGAAAGTCAGAAGTTTAAGTGGTGAGAGGTTGAGGGGAAACCTGCTTCCTTTTGGAGGTCTTGACCTTTTCCAGCAAAAAGGCATGGTTGAATGGGGGAGGGAAGTGACATTTGCTCCAGCCTTGGAAAATTATTTTGGCAATGATGTTCCTTATTTGCTTTGAGGCACCTCGTTAATGCGGGAGGTGTTTTAAAACTGGTGTTCGCCTTATTTTTTCTTACAAATACAGATTTTGTTATCCAGATTTTCATATTGCTTACATGCCTTTTTTGTTTTGTTTGTTTGGCTAGGCTCTTTTTTTTTTTCTTTTTTTGGGCCACACCCGGTGACGCTCAGGGGTTACTCCTGGCTATTCGCTCAGAAGTCGCTCCTGGCAGTCACGGGGGACCATATGGGGAACCGGAGGTTCGAACCGTGGTCCATCCTAGGTTAGCGCAGGCACCTTATCTCCAGCGCCACTGCCCGGCCCCCTAGCTAGGCTCTTAAACACAATGATGGATGTAAATTGGAAAATAGTTGAAAAGGAGAATAGCATCCCAGTGAGGGCCACCTCATCCCTGTGCTGCCCACATGAAATGGTTTAATAGAATTCCTGAAGATAGTTAAAAATCCACTAAGTAGGTTTAAAGACCCCAGTGTTGGCAAACTTCAAGGCGTCCTTGTCTCTTACTACCTGTTTTAGTGTGCCATCTACTGGTGCCTCGTGAGATTACTTTAAGAGTTGTGCAATCAATTTTCTGCTGCATTTGTAGTTTCTTTAGCATTCTTTTCAAATGATGGTACTATTCCCCAGAGCCTTGAACTGAGTGAATATAACAAAAGCCAGTAAGTTTAGAGACCCCAATTTTTCTGGTGTTTACTTCCCAGTGATGTGGAAAACACTTTAGAATGCTACACTTATATGATTTTGCTAAAACTTAAGACAGGACCAATGGAAGAGCCCATAAATATGGCATAAGGGCATAAAGTACTAGGTGTAGAGCCACAAAGCTTTACAAGCAAGGGCCTGCTGCATCTTAGATGTATTTCGTTCTCTTCCTAAATTTGATTTTCTTTGTCTGGTCTGGCTTTTTTCTCAATATTTATTGTAAAAGTGAGAGCTTAAATATTAGCACACAGATGTGCTGAATCTTGTTTGTCTTTCCTGTCCCAGAAAGCTTTGTTGAGAGCTAGAAATCTTAGATCTGAACATCTGGAGGTGCTCTTTTCTTTGCCTATTCTTCATCTCTTGTCCCATGACCTGTGAGTAGCCCTAAAAGTATAATCAGTCATTTGAGAAGCCACCAAGTTGCTCACAAGCTGTTAGTAGGCCTGAGAAAAAAACAGAGTTTGATTCTGTTCATAATATTAGGATTTTTATACCTTTTCCAAATTTGTAAATTGTCCAGTGATGTATTATTTTGTTAAGAGTTTGAAAATGAGGGGGTACAGTTCAATCATTTCTTCATTTGTTGGCAGAAAAATTATGAGAATTTTCAATGATTTGAGTTACTCAGGGCTGTCTTGGTGAACAAATGTCTATTGTTTATGTTTTTGGTTTTGGCTTTTGGGCCACACCCAGTGGCACTCAGGGGTTACTTCTGGCAGGTTCAGAAAACTATACGGGATACCAGGAATTGAACTAGGGTCTGTCCCAGGTTGGCCACATATAAAGCAAATGCCCTACCACTGTGCTATTACTCCAGCCCCTACAGTTTGTTTTAGTAAAAATAAATCGGTATTTGTTATGACTCTTTCATTATCAGGCTTTTTTTTTTTTCTCATTTAGGAATAGAATAGCACTTTTTTGCAAAGTATTCTCATCCTTAACTTTAGGTAAGACTTTCAGAGGAAGCTACAAAGGTAGTTTCAATTTTGTTTTCACATTGTGTTTCATTTCTGAACTCAGATTGAGAAGTCTTACCATGGGCATTCAAGAAAATCATCAAAGGCTTTATGAGTGGAATGGTTAGGGTTCTAGACTGAAGACCAAAGTGTAGAGCTCATGCCTGATGGTCATTCCTTGGGACTGTTGGGTGTAGTAGGAGGTAGGACAGGTAAGCCCAGAGCAGGTTAGTGAGGGTAGAGACAACTCCAGAGCTGGAAGGAACATGATTACATGAATTCGGGTTGAGTAATGCACACTTTTCTCATAGTTGTAGTGTATTTGTTGGTACAAAGCTTGTGTTCATTGATGAGATTAGTGATTTTAAGCATAGAAGAGTTTGGATTTATGACTTATTTCATCTTCCTAAAACATTGTTGGAAAGAAGTTAGGAAAAAAGAAAGGGGGTGTCATCTGTATTTCACACAAAGTAGAGGTTTGCTTGCCTAAAAATCTGGACAAACTGAGCTGAGCTGTCTGAGTGCTTGGCTTGCCTAGAGTTATTTGCCTCAAAATACCTTCTAGTGGCCTGATAATAGGTTAGGGGCAAGCCCATTGTAAAGGGCTTGAGGGAGCCAGGGAGTTGGGAGGCTAAATTATCTGACCTGGTTAATGTAAACAAAAAGATTTTACCTCCTTTATGGTGGCCCTCCCGCATCCTTTCTGCACGCATCCTTTCTGCACTGCTGCCAGGCTGGGAACTGGTTAATAATAGATCCAAGATAACAAAAGGGGTTTTCATCCTTCCTTATGAAAACATCTCTTTTTTACTGGCTGTTGGAGGTTTGTTCTTGTTGGGATACATAGGGTGGGAGGGGCAGGGAGGTGGTAAGGAGCGTTGATGGGAACAGCCTGGTATCAGATCGTGTTCCCAGGTGATAATCTGTCCTGTGATGGAAGAGCATAGAATGTTGAAGTCGGAACCTTCTATTGGGCTCCTGGTAGCGTTCACGTGTTGTCATGAGACCCAAGATCGGCTTCTCCCATAGAACAGTGGAAGCGCAGGCACGACACTGCAGCGCTTGTGTCATTTTGTGTGGCCATCTGCCACCCGTAGGAGAGCGTGGCCTCCCCCGTCACAGGCTGGCTGTCACCACACTGGGGGCTGGGCTTCTCCAAGATAATGCCCTACAGGATGTGACTGAGAAGCAGGAACCTGGCGGCTCTTTCAGGTCAGGCTCCATCAGGAACTTGCTGGCCTTCCTGCCCAGCCCAAGTGATCCGCCATAGACCTTGCCCTTCACTATACCTCTGAAGCCGGAAACCCCTTTTGATTAAGAGGGAGCTAATTCGGAGTGGTGAATAGTTGAGATGCTGGGCCCTGATTCTTTGGCCTCTGGATGCTAAGCAGACATCCTAAGAGGAAGCATTGGAAGGGAGCCAGTGTGATTGACCAAAGAAACTGGAGGAAAGCAGTTACCAAACAGGACAAGAATGGGACCAGGATCAGGATGGAGGTCGCCTTTCTGTGAAGCTAAAGATCACATAGTAAGAAATTGGAATGCAAACAGGCTGAGGGTCTTCATATAAAAAGTACTTACAAAGCAATGAATGGGGTGGGGGTAATGTGGGTGTTAGTGATTTTTGGACCAGAGAGACAGAACACAGTTATGGCACTTGTCTTCCATGTGACTGACATTTTCCCAATGTAATGTCAATCACAATGGGAAAATGTGTTCATTCAATAATTGAGTCAATTTGGAATGAAGATAATTGGGGCAAGTTTGCTAACAAAAGAGTCTTGAGTATTTTCTTTTGACTTTTTGGCCACACCCAGAGGTGCTCAGGCCTTATTCCTAGTTTCTGTGCAACAATAATCCTCTTTGCTAGAAAAAGTTATTTCCATCTCCTTCATTGATGGGAGTAAATAAGAGTAGTTTGCTGGATGTTACATCTCATGCTTTAAAAACACATGTATATTTTCACCTGCCCTTCAAAAAATCGACTCTGAAAATCAAAGCTGTGTGGGAAGGTAGGGCCATAAAGAAAAGCTTTGTGTGTAAGGGTGAGAATTTAGAAACCATACCAAAAATGGGTAATTTAATAAACTGATCCGTTGGCATAGTGGCCTACAGAACCTAGTGAAAGGGAATTTGATGATTAGAAAAGAAGCAATTGCACAAACATCCGGTGAAATTCTGGTGCTCAGCTGTGCTCATAATGTGAAGCATGTCTGACCCTATGTGAAGACTAATGCTTGACTAATGCTTACCTGCAAAAAATCCATCTAGAACAATTTTGGAAGAACAAAATACAAAGATGTTTTCTTTCCTCTAGTCTTTTTATTCCTGACTTTTCAGAATAAATATACAGGGGGAAAGTCATTCATAATGAACCATTCTCTTAGGTTATATAGCAGCTTTAGCCAACTCTGCTAAGCCAACTTTGTCTCAGAAGGGCCTGTACAGATTGTTCCAGAAACAGTCGGGTGGCTTAGTCTGACTTAGAAATGCAAGTTGGTGCTCATTTGGATAGACCTTGGCTGGCAGCTGGTTTTAACTACCAAAATGGCATCTTTCATAGGTAAGAGGAACAAACTCCTGCAGTTTCAGAAGGGTCAGGAATATTGTATGTATTCACTAGTTCATATTTAAAGTTAACTTGAAATTTAAATGTCACTTTTTTTTTGTTGTTGTTTTCTAGGCCCAAACCCAGAGCACCCTAGAAAAGTCTCACTAAAAGAATGCTCATGTTTGACCCGGTTCCTGTCAAGCAGGAGGTCATGGACCCCGTCACGGTGGTAAGTTTTCCAACACTGAACATCCTTTCTGCTTGCTCCCATGACTACCAGCTCCCATCATGGTATCAGATAGCATGTCAAAACAAGCTTTTCTTGAAGTTCCTGATGGTCCTGAAGCATCTTCTCCAAACTGCACTCTCAGTTGGAGGGATGGCATGGAAGTAGGGCATTTGCCTTTCATGCAGAAGGACATTGGTTGGAATCCCGGCATCCCATACGGTTCCCCGAACCTGCCAGGAGTGATTTTTGAGCATAGAGCCAGGAGTACCTCTGAGCACTGCTAATGTGACCCAAAAAACTGTGCACTCTTCAGGGGTTAGGAAATCCCTGCTTCCTTCAACTCAAGCCTAAGTGCAATTATTTGTGGGTACCACACTTGAACTGTGGAGATGGGATCCAAAAATGTTTGGACTTCAGGATGCAGGAAGAAACTAATCTGGGAAAGAGGAGCACACCCGCTGGCTTGCCCACTGTCTTGGCCTTTGTCTTCATGGATTTAGAAAATACTCATCGTGCAAGGAGGCAAGAAGCTTGGCTTAAGTTGTGTCTCTAAAAGTTAGCAGTGCACACTTGCAAAAATGAGATGGTCCTTCTGCATTGGCTACTAGAGAGAGGTTCCTGCCCAAAATATTTGTCCTGTACCTGGGTGGAAGGGTCTCTGCAAGGCCCATGGATCCAAGTTATCTTGGATGCTACTGGTAAAGCTAGTGGATTGTTTCTCCCCATATAAAGAAAAGTTAAGTCTCAGAGGCTTGTAAAAAATAACATTTACATTCTGGCTTGATCACTGGGTAGCTGAGTATCTGAATATGATGAGACCAGAGTTTTAATAAGACATTTATTAATCAGAAGACTCATTCGATGTTTTCATGTTAATCATGCTGTTATATTCGTCACCCCCTTTTCCCACCACATTGGAGGAAGATTAAGGTATCAAATTTCCCCATTAATTACACCCTTGAAATATGAATAGGCTTTTAGTAGTGGAAGATATGATTAATTGTATAAATGATGCAGAACCATCCATGATCCATTTTTATTATTTGGTATACTTCTAATGCTTTTAATCAAGCATGAAAATACAGCTCAAAGAGCCTCATTTAAAGTAAAACTGAAGATCCACATTTCTGAGTTAGTATGATATAATTAAATCCGAAGGAATGCACGTCACTGAACGAAAATAATAATAACAATAGAAGAAGAAGAAAGTAAAAAGGATTTAGAGAAACATTTGGGACTAGTGAGTAAGTTTAGTGAGCTGAGCACATTTTGACATGCAGGAGGGGCCTGGTTTTAATTCTAATCTCAGCACCACATGGTCCCTGGAGCACTGCTGGGAGTGACCCCTAAACATAGCTAGGCATATACCCAAAACAAACAAAGCAAAGAAGCATTATTTTCAATATAATTGTGTAACTTGTATTAATATATGAAATTAAAATATATGGAAGTATTTTTTCAGTAAACAGTCCTTTCTGCTTTAATTTTTAAATTCATGTTAATGCTTGAAGAATTGAATTAGACCTTCTCACCCAAAGTTAGTTAGATGAGGTTTTTGGATAGGACTTGTATTGCCATTATTTTATGGAACAAAATGAAAAGCTTTTTTTCCACTCTTGAATTTTCAGATTTCATCATTCCCACCTTCGTATTGGTACATATTAAGTTTGATTTATTGCTCATTTCTTCTTTATTCAAGTCAGTGTTCTAAACAAGAAGGCAGCATAGGGCATTTGCAGTATTTTTCTTTTTCTGTGTTGTTTCAATGTCTTAAGAATGAGCTGGGGCCTGGGAGATGGGAGATAGCATGGAGGTAAGGCATTTGCCTTTCATGCAAAAGGTCATCGGTTCGAATCCCGGTGCCCCATATGGTCCCCCGTGCCTGCCAGGAGCAATTTCTGAGCATGAAGCCAGGAGTAATCCCTGAGCACTGCTGGGTGTGACCCAAAAAACCACACACACACACACACACACACACACACACACACAC
>PVKC010022175.1:0-17815 GCA_004027635.1 Crocidura indochinensis
GATGCTGGGGGATTGAACCTGGTCTGTCCTAGGTAAGTTCATGCAAGGCAAATGCCCTACTGCTTACGCCACCAGTCAGGCCCTCTTTCTTTTTCTAAAATAAACTGTAATTGTCACCTTAAACTTTGCATAAATTAGTATTTGTTCAGGTCATTGTCTTTTTATTATTTTATTTAAACACTGTGGATACAGCACTCTCTCTCTCTCTCTCTGTCTGTCTCTGTCTTTCTCCCCCCCCACACACACTTTTTTTTTATTTGTTTTTGGGCCACACCAGATGACACTCAGGGGTTACTCCTTGATATGTGCTCAGAAATAGCTTCTGGCTTGGGGGACCATACGGAATGCCCGGGCTTTGAACCGCAGCCCATTTTAGGCTAGTGGTAAGGGTGCCTTACCACTTGCGTCACTGCTCCAGCCCCTCTCTCATTCTTTCACCTTTTCTCTATTTCCCTTCCCCTGATGTTTGCTATATTGATAATGGAGGGTATTATTCTTATCACTTTATCCCCTTTAAGCACCTAATTCTTGTCCAGAGTGATCATTTCCAACTATCATTGTCATAAAGATCCTTTCTCTGCCCTAAATGTACTCTCTCTCTACTTGTGTAAGGCTACATACATGGACTGGTCCTACTGGCCTTCACCTTTATTGTCTTTGGATATTATTACGATACTATCTTTCTTCAAATATATATCCTTCAAAGCTGTGCAATCATTCTGTCTATTCCTCTCCCAACGACTCATATTGTTCAACATATCCATCCACATATAAAGAAATTTAATGACTTCGTTTTTCCATTACATTACATTACAATAAATACCATTGCACACACACACACACACACACACACACACACACACACACACACACACACACCATAGTTTCTTTAGCACTCTTCAATTCTCTGGAAATTGGGTTGTTTCAGATTTTGACTATTTTAAATAGTATTGCAATGAAAATAAAACTGCAGATCACTTTTCTACATGGTATTTTAATTCCTAAGCTATATCCATAGGCATGGATAATATGGAAGTTCAATATCTAGCTTGAGTAATGTCCATATTGCTTTCCAAAAAGGCTGGAGCAGTCTCTTTCCTACAACAGTGTATGGAGTCCATTTTCCCCCGCATTGATACCAGCACTGATTGTTGATATATTTTATGATGTGTGCTAATTTCTGTGATATGTATGAGCTGATATCTCATTTTTGTTTTGATTTGCATTTCCCTGATTATTAGTGATGAGGATCATTTTTGGTCATCTGAATTTCTTCTTGTGGAAATGACTATATATTTTTTTCTCCATATTTTTGGATGGGGCTAGATGTATTTTTCTTCTGAAACTCTACCTGTGCATGTATATTTTGGTATCAACCCTTTATTAGATGGGTATTAGGTAAATAGTTTTTCCCATCCATGGGTAGTTGCTCTATACTAGAAATAATTTCCTTTGTGGCATCTCTGTCTGCTTTTGATAGCTTTATAGAAACTGTTTGGGAGTGTTTCTGTATTTTTTCTTTCTTTCTTTTTTATTTTTATTTTTTTTTTTATTTTACTGGAAAGTCAGGAAAAGATTGGTAATAGGAACTCTTTAAAGGTTTGAAATAGGGGCCTGAGTGATAGCACAGTTTTAGGGCATTTGTCTTGCACGCCGCCAACCCAGGGTGGACCCAGGTTAGATCTCTGGTATCCCATATGGTCCCACACACCTGCGAGAAGAGGTTCTGATTATCATTTAAATTCCTCAGTACTGATAGTTCTGTTAAGATATTACATATCATCTTGGTTCAATCTCAGAAGGTAATAAGAGTCCAAGAATTGATTCACTTCTAGGTTCTTTCATTTTGTGGCATAAAAATACTCAAAGTAATCTTGGGTTACCTCTTGAATTTCTATACTATTTGTAGTAACAATGCCCCTCTCATTTCTGATTCAATTCATTAGTTTTTCTCTCTCTTTTTTTGTGAATCTTGCTATTAGTTTATGTTTTTAAAGAACCAACCTTTATTATGATTGATCATGTGGATTCTTTTCTGGGTGTTCAGTTCATTAACTTTTGCTCTAAGTATTATTTCCTACCTCCTCCCTGCTTTCAGCTAATCTATTCGATCACTTTTCAATTCATTAAGATGTATCACTAAATTATCTGTTTAGGCCTTTTAAGTTCCTGATAAACACTTGCAAAGCTATAACTTTTTCTCTTAATACTATTTTTGCTGTGTCCACAAATTTGGATTATTCGTATCTTCTTTCTCATTTGTTTCTAGGAAACTTTTGGTTTATTCTTAGATTTTCTCTCTGATCCACTAATATTTTCAGTAGTGAAAATTTTAATTTCTAATTGTTCAAGCTATTTCTCCATTTCTGTTTGAATTTTATTTCTATTTCCATTTTATCATGGCCTAAGAACATAGTTGATAAACAATTCTATATTCTTGATTTTATGGAGGTATATTTTATAACTCAGCCTGTGGTCTTTCTTAGAGAATGTACTATGTGCATTGGAGAAGAATTTGAATTCAGTTTGGGGAGGATGAAAAGTCCTATATGCTTATTATGCCCCTTTCTTCCATTTATTAATTCAAAGTCGGTATCTTTTTATTGAGTTTTAGCCTGGTTAATATATCTAGAGGTGACAGGGTGATATTAAAATCTCCAATACTACTGTGTTGCTATTGATATCTTTCTTCAAGTTTATTATATATTTTAACTATTGGCACTATTTGGATACATATATGTTTAAGAATGTGATTTCTTCCTGGTGTACATATTCCTTGGTTATTAAGAAATGACCTTTAGTGTCTCATATAAACTTTTAAAGCCTTAAGTCTATGTAGTTTGAAATTAATATGGTCATGTCAACCTTTTTAAGAGAGTTGTTTGCTTGATAGATTGTCTTCAAACATTTAGCTTTGAGTCTATGTTTGCTCTGACTATTCAGATTAGTTACTTCCAGGCAGTAAAATGTTGGACAAAAATTTTTTATTCAATTTGCCACTTGTATTTATTAAGTAGTGCATTTAGTCCATTGAGGTGAGAAAGAGGATTACAGTAATATTTTGTTCTATCTTTTCTGTAGATGATTGTGGAGTCTGTCTTGCCTTAAAGTAGATGCTTGAGTACTTATTTTATGATAGGTTTTGAGTCTGTAGAGTTCCAGATGTTTTTTTATACATAAAGCTGTGTATCCTTCCTTTGAACCTGAATACAAATATGTCTGGGTATTGCATTCTTGGATAGGTGTTCAATTTATTGAGCATTTTACAGACCCTATCATGGCCTTAGATCTTGAAGAGTTGCTTTTGTTAAATATACTTTAAATTTGCTTCTTTCTATAGTTGTAGTACTGGGTTCTAACCTAATCAGTATTCATACTCCTCCCTAGAGTATCATCTGGATTATTGGGTCCCTCCCTACTTGGTATTCTTTCCATACCCTAGGGGGTGGTCTGGTTCTTGCTAATAAAGCCTGGGTTTCAGGAAGGCAAGGGCTCATTCTTTGGTTTTCCTTCACTAAACTGTTTTCATTCTTAGGAACAGTAGGTTTGTGGGGGATTCCTGCTTGAGCGTTAAAATTTATGAACCTGTTATTACACTAATGGATTATTTCTTGCTTTGATGTTTGCTTCCAGACCCACATCTTTCCACGTCCTAGTTTTGGAGCCTGCGGCTACTCTTAAAGTATGTAATTTTTCCCTGTCAATCAAACTACTTTCATTATTTTATTTCTACTTATGTTTTTTGTTTGTTTGCTTGTTTTTTGAATCACACCATGGTGGTGCTTAGTGGTTACTACTGGCTCTGTGCTCAGAAATCACTCCTGGAAGGCTCAGGGGACCACATGGGATGCTGGAATGAACCGGGATTCATTCTGGGTTGGCAGCATGTTAAAATTGGACCCGGATCTATGTATGTTTTTTCATCACTGTTACTAAAATATTCCTTGAATTCTGTTATTTGGATCTCTTTTAACTAGTACTCTTTGGCATCCAGATTATAAATGAAGGACTTCTTCAGCACTGGGAATTTATCAGTTATGATATTTATCACTGTTGCTTCTTCATAGGGATTTTCTTCTTGTCTCTGTGACACTTTACAGATTCTTATGCTTTTCCATTGAACTTATCCTAAAGGTTTATTGTCATATATTATTCTGGGCATTTTTTTTCCATTTTCTGCTAATTCATTTTTTCCGCATTTTTTTTTATTTTAATCAAAGTAGATTACAAATCTTTCACAGCAATATTTTAGGTACACAGTAAAATTGAATCAGGGACATTCCCACCACCAATGTTGTCCTCCCTCCACCCCTGTTCCCAGCATACATCCCATATCCCTTCTTTTATCTCTCAGGCTGCTTTTATAAGTTGTCTTGTATGTTGTAAATTGGGTATCGATTCTGTTGTCATTGGCTTTGGATTTGGTGTTTAAGTTTGATCATTTTTTATTTATACTTAATGTTCATATGACTGTTTGGTCTTGGTACCCTCTATTATTTCCCCCTCCATTTGTGAGACTGAACAAGATGGTTCACGTTGTGTGGTTCTGTTTGAAGGAAAGAGAAAAAAATAATAATAAAATAAAATTGGGCAAAAATCAAACAAGCAAAATGGAAGAATTCCTTCTAGAGACACTATTTATCAATTTAAGAGCTGAAAGGGAAAAGGAAGAAAAACGTAACAATACAAAAAAATAATGAAAGATTAAAAAAATCAAACAAAAAACTCGAAAAGCACCAGAACAATATAGACAGCAGATACACAATATCCACTGTCCTGAAATAAAAATTAAAAAAATCATACACACACAAACCTGACAACAAACAACAACAATAACAAAACTAAAAAATTTGATTTGTGCTTCTCTCTCTCTTTTTTTTTCTTTACATAGGCACAGTAAATACAGTATTGAAGAGATTAGAAAGGGAATTCCCTTGGCCTAAGAGATACAGGGTTTCTCTGTCCTTGAAGTATACTCTCATGGAAATGACTACAGGCTCTGTCCATGCTCTATACTGTCCCCTAGGTCCTTCTGTGGTGTTTGAAAATTTTCTGCTTTGTCGGGGTGAAAGGCAAATCATGCCTTTGTAGCTGGAGATCTTGATATTTGCACAGGTCAAAGGATGGTGCCTAGGATGAAGTCTTTCTTTACGGTTCTCAGAGTTGTGATCCATCACTGTTGTCTTCTGTAATTGGTGGTCTTGGTTTTTACCTGATTCATTTTATTGCTCTTTTCCAACTTCAGTTGAAGAGAGATGTTATAATGCTTATTTTCCAGCTCACATTTTCTGCCACAATAGCTGTTACTTCACATATCAGGCTTTTTAATGGGTTTTTCATTTCCTCTATTAAATTTTTCAGGTCTAATAATTCTGTTTGAAATTTTCTCATGTCTGCCCTCACATTTTCCTGAGTTTTATTGGCTTTACTTCATATGATTTCTTTGAGTTATTTAAGAATACTCAACATTTCCTCTCTAAAGTCTGAATCAGAGAGGCCTAATAGGTGACTAGTATTTTTTCGGTCTTCAGAAGTACCATATTCATTCACTTAGCATGGTCGGGTTATTTTATTTTCTCATTGTGAATGTTGTAGTGTGGACACACTTCAATTAAGTTCAAAACGGCATTTTTTTAAGCCAAAGCTATTCATGGCACACACCTTTTCTTATAGTCAAATTGTATTCCATTGTGTCTATGTATTATAGTTTTTTTAAATCAAAAACTTGATTGAGACTCTTGATTGTTTCCAATTTTTGACTTTTGTGCATACATATACAATGATCATAGAAGTACAATTATCTTTCTGTGAATAAAGTTTCTAGGTCCTTGTGGTAGATACTAGGAACTAATTATTTATATAATAAAGAAGATAAATTCCTAGTTTTAAAGCTCTTGACATTTCCACAAGCAGTGGATGATGCTTTCATCTTCACCACATCCACACCAAAACAGGTTGTTTTTCATCTTTATGAGGTTTGCCATTTTCACCGGTGTGAGGTAATATCTCATTGTGTCCTTTTCATTTCTCTGATGATGAGATATGCAGAGAATTGTTTAACTTGACAATCTTTATTTCTTCTTTGCAGAAGTTTTTGTTCACCCCCACTGCAAAAATACAAATATTTAATTCTCTTATTTGCTAGTTTCTTTCTTGTAATATGACAGTTCCTCATATATATTCATGTATTAGCCATTTGTTGTATGAATGAGTGGGCAATAATTTCTCCTAGTTATTTGGGCATCTTTTAATTCTGGTCATCAATTCATTTGCGATGTCAAAGCATCTAGCTTGATGTAGCTACATTATTTTCTTGAAAAGTATCCCTTGCTTGATTGAAAATTGAAATTACATGCTAATATCAAGTAAAATAATGACCAAATTAAAAATGTATAGATAGACATACCAATGACATACTCACCACTCTACCTTCAGGCATTAAAGAATAGGCAAATAAAGATATTCACAATTTGATGAAGCAGAAAATAAAGCAAAATACACCATGATAAACAGTTCTAGGATAAGAATATATAAGCAATAGTAAAGCAATT
This sequence comes from Crocidura indochinensis, assembly GCA_004027635.1. Classification (NCBI taxonomy): domain Eukaryota; kingdom Metazoa; phylum Chordata; class Mammalia; order Eulipotyphla; family Soricidae; genus Crocidura; species Crocidura indochinensis. Next base: position 6,552 of record PVKC010022175.1, read on the forward strand.
ATGGACACTCAATAATGGCAATGCTATCAAAAGTTTAGAGTTATCTTTAATCAAAAGAATATCTGTATACTTTAATGATATTAGCTCTATAAACCTGATTAAGTCTCCTAGAATCAGAGAAAATATTCTTTTTTAATTAATATCTTTATTTAAACACCTTGATTACAAATATGATTATTTGGGTTTCATTCATGTAAAGAACACCCTCCTTCACCTGTTCAACATTCCCATGGTCAATGTCCCTCTTCCCCACCCCACCCCACCTGTACTCTACACAGGCTTTCTACTTCCCTCATTTATTCACTTTGTTGATAGTTCTCAATGTAGTTATATTTCTCTAACTGCATCCATTATTCTTTGTGGTGAGCTTCATGTCATGAGCATGACCTTCCTGTCCTCCTCTCTTTTGTCTTTTAGAATTACTGTAAAAAGTCTTTTATTTTTCTCAAAACCCATAGATAAATGAGACTATTCTGCTTCTATCTCTCTTCCTCCTACTTATTTCACTCAGCATAATAGATTCCATGTACATCCATGTATAGGAAAATCTCATAACTTCATCTCTCCCAATGGCTGCCTAATATTCCATTGTGTTTATGTACCACAGTTTCTTTACTCATTCATTTGTTGGAGGGCATCTTGGTTGTTTGTCTGACTATTGTAAATAGCATTGCAGTGAATGTTGGTGTGAGGAAGGTATTTTTATATTGTATTTTTGTGTTCCTAGGTATATCCCTAGGAGTGGTATAGCTGGATCTTATGGGAGCTCGATTTCCAGTTTTTGTAGGAATCTGCATATCACTTTCCATAAAGGTTGGACTAGATGGCATTCCCACCAGCAGTGAATAAGAGTTCTTTTTTTTTTCCACATTTCCAGAGAAAATATTCTTAATTTTTCCAGCAGAGGAATGAAATATAACCATTTTAAAGCACATCTCAACACTCAGTTACTAGTAAGTTCAGCCCAAAACTTTACTGCTGATAAAGCTATTTCAATGGATAATAAATATAGGTAGTCTTAAATAAAATATGTTTAAGTACTTATGAATAACTAAACTAGGGGAAGTGGCATAATTAATTACATATCCTCTAGCCTTTTACTTGGTGGAAAGGAAATCCCAGTCTTTGCCTCTACTTTTATTATTTTGCACTACCTATAATACTAAAAATCACAAATAAAGTGAAGTTTTCAGTCTATATGCAGAGTCGCACTACAAGAAGGAAACATGATTATAGGACTGTTGTTGATTTCCTCTACAATATACAGACACTCACCATCATAGGTATTTGAAACCAATTTTTTATCCAATACATCAGGTAAAATTAATATGATATTTTTAAAAGATAAAAAAAGAAAAGAACAAAATACACCTTTAAAATATAAATATCAAGATATTATAGGTTATAAATTTATTTTATTATGTTTTAAAACAAATATGGTTAAAATAAAGTAGACAGCTGGCAAGAACAGATAAACAATGTAAGCATAAAAATTGAAAACTAGGTGGCTAGAGCAGTGGCACAAGGGGTAAGGTGTCTGCTTTGCCTGTGCTAGACTAGGTTGGACCGTGATTTGATCCCCTGGTGTTCCATATGGTCTCTGCGCAAGGGGCGATTCTGAGTGCATAGCCAGGAGTATCCCCTGAGCATCACAGGGTGTGGACCAAAAACAAAAAAAAATTGAAAACTAAAAGAATTGACAAAAAGAAATTTAGAGGGCAAAAGAATCATAAGAAACAAAGGACTATTTTGATATTATTTTATTAATTTACAGAATAAAGTTCAGTAAAGACTCTTTAAGACTGAAGATATATCAATAGAATACTTTAGGTTTTTTTTAACTGAAAAGGAAATAAAGGAAAGAAAAAGAAACGAGGAAACCTACAGAATTTCTAAACTCTTAGACTATAAAAGATATATATGTGCAAGGAAAATGCCAAAAGAAACAAGAGGTATATTAAAAATAACAGCATAAACAACAATGATCAATCAATTCTTTCAAATTAATATCTGACACAAAGACACAGACCCATGAATATCAGAAACACTAAGCATAAATGATCCATAATATATTACTGGTTCTATAATTTACAAAATAAAAGAATTAAAATATAAATAAAGTGCCTAAATAAATTTAGGGGGCAAGGGAATAAAAAAGGAATTCAACTTCAGGATCATGGCAAATTCAAATTTATCATGTTCATATGATGTGTGGTTTGGGTTCTTTCCTGGTAGCACATGCATCTCTCACTGAAGATTTCTGAAAGCCTTGTCAAGACTTAATTTGGGGAGCAGGAGCATTGGCGCAAGGGGTAAGGGGTCTTGTCCATGCTAGCCTAGTATGGATCGTGGTTCCTCCCCAGTATCCCATATAGTCCCCCAAGCCAGAGTGATTTCTGAGCACATAGCCAGTTGTAACCCCTGAGCATCACCTAGTGTGGCCCAAACAAACAAACAAAAAACTTATATGGTATGCTGCATTCTTCTCTTCCTATACTTGAATCCTCCTAAGTTTTCTCTCCTTGATTTTGGTGAACAGCCTTATTTGTAGCTAATAGCACTGCATTTTTTGACAGAACATTCTGTTCTAAAGCAATTGATTCAATAAGTCATTGTGTGTTTTCCAATGGGGGTTGTCTTTGGTCAGGAGTTTTCTAATAACTCCCTGATGTGAGACTTTATATTTCAAATATAAGTGGAAATGGAAAAAGATAATTTCTTTTTGATTTTTTTTTGGCCGTGAATGAATTCTGGTTTACTTAAAGGAGTACATGTCTCACTCTGCTGGTGAGGTACTTCATGTCCTGGATCAATTACCACCCGGAAACAAAATTAATCTCTTCTGAACATTTTGAAGTCTGTCATATTTGAAAAGTGATTGAAACAGAATCAAACAGAGGCCCCAAGATAATAATTATCACTAAATCATGAGAGAAATGACTCAAGGGAAAAAAGGTTCAAAATTTAAGGATTTGATAATCATTTCCAAAAGTCTTCATATTTTCCTGGATATTCCTGGATTTCAATATTGAAAATATTGGAATTGAAATACTTTATTTAAATGAAGGTGTGTGTGCTTCTCTCTCAAGCAATTAATATTTCTAGAGCTTGCAAGTTTTCAGATACATGATATAAAGAGAACTAACTGATACTGGTGTCACAAAAGAATCCTAGTAATCAGTTCAACAGATTAGGCAGTTTTTCTTCAAATTGTATAACATGTATGCTAGAAGGCATTCTCATTGATAGCTCTTTCCAGTTCATAGTTGGTCCAAGGACCTCAAAATATAGGATTTTAAGCATTATTGAAAGAATAAGGACACTTTGAAGATAATATGCAGGAAAGAGTAGGGTGGTAATTATTCAAAATTAAGCCAATGAATGTCAGGAGAGGGTGGACTACAACAAGAAGGAAGGATCCATTCAAAGGAGAATAAATATATCTTCCTATTTTAAACAAAAGTTCATTCTTGGGGGCTACATATCTGAGAAGTTCCATGGATCTCAGAAGCTACTTATGGTGATACCTATCTAACCAAGCTGGGTAGATAAAGGTAAGGCACACTAATATAGTGCTGTTTAGTTCTAATGTAACTAGGGGTTCCACATCAATGGCACCCTCAGTAGTACTTGAGGTCCACCAAGACTATACAGAGCAGAACTAAGGAGTGTCTTAGGACAGTTTGGTATTGGAGATTATTAATTTGTAATGAGGCATATGCAAAGCATGCTCTCCTTTCTCTCAGCTATCTGTTCATCTCTAGAAAAAGAGTTCTCTGCAAATCAGAGGGATAATGCTCTGGTCCTTGGATAAATGATGTCCTTTAAAATAGAAAATTGTCCCCAAACTGAGAGTAAGAATAGGAAATTATAGAAAAGCTGCAGAAGAACAAGAGAACCAAGGAAAGTATAGGTATGATCTTGCTTTATAATCACAATGGAAGCACACTGTATAGAAAAGGAGATCAGATTCAGGGCAACAGTTTTATATGAGCTGTGTTGTCCATGCTATTGGTAGATAAATTGGTCTGTATGTGCCACCAAATGGCTGGCTAGTCTGTCACTGCAAAGTTATAGTAACATTTGTGCTACTAAAGTTTTTATTATAAAACCACTTTCAGGTTTCAAGAGTGGCCTCTTTTCCAATGCTCAGAACAAATCACTAAAGAGAATATAGTACTGACAAAGCAAACAAACAATGCGAATGTGGACTCAATTGGAGAGAAGCAGGATGGTAAGAGAATTGAGAGGGGACTGCTTTATTTTGTGGCCTCAGCACAGGATTTTGAAGTGGAGCATTTAGCTTTCTGGGTTGCTGAAATTTCAATCAACCTGATCATTTACATGTTATGAAATATTTCCCTGCAATGTAGATGAAATTTGAGGATATCATGTTTATAAAAATATGCCAGATGTAAAGAAACAAATATTGAATGTTCTCCCTCTTCTCTGGAATAAAGAGAGACAAAACAAAAAGAATGAGATAATTAAAAACTCTTGGCCTTGAATACAAACATTATCAACAAACAGTGGGGGGAGATTAGTAAAGGAAAAACTACTGAAACAGAAGTGACATAATAAAAGTCATTGAAAATCTTGATCACTTGATAGTGGTGGGTTCAATATCTAAGCAGTAGTATTTAAACAGGCATTAAATTGGTTTAAACCTTCTTTGAGCCATGTTATCTAAGCTATAAAAATAATAAATAAATTAAGTTGCAAACAAAATTCACAAAACCATGTGAGGTTTTGTTTTGTTTGTGTGTGAGTGTGGAGGAAGGTGTATTGGGTTATCTGTGGTCTGCTAGTTCTCAGGAGTTGCTCATAGCTTGATGATTTGGACCATGTAGTATTGGGTATTGAACATAGGGTTTCTGCATTAAACACAGCTATATGAACTATTACCCACATGAGAATTTTTAATTTTTTTCATTTTTCTTTTTCTTTTTTATTTATTTATTTATTTTGGTTTATGGGCCACACCCATTTGATGCTTAGGGGTTACTCCTGGCTATGCACTCAGAAATCGTTCCTGGCTTGGGGTGACCATATGGGACACTGGGGAATCGAACCGCGGTCCATCCTACACTAGCACTTGCAAGGCAGACACCTTACCTCTAGTGCCACCTTCCCGGCCCCTAATTTTTTCATTTTAAGTTATATATATATATATATATATATATATATATATATGTATATATATATATATATATATATTGGAAACCAAGAAAGAAAATAACCATAAAGATATTAGAAAAATATTTAAATTTGGCATCAGGACAAATAAACAGGATGCTTGGCCTCTAAATTCCAGAATAATTGGAGGTGACTGTTATGATTCATTTAGAATTTGTATTTGCATGCTTTTGCAGATATATAAAGTTACAGTACATTTGGGTAGATGTCTACTTATGAGTGCATTTTTAGATTCAAATGTTAACCTCTATTTCATTCGTTGAATTATTTGATATATACTTTATTATTATAGTAATATGTCTTAAATGGTTTTAAAAAGGTCTGTTGAATTAGATTTGGAAATACGGCTTTTAAATAATTAATAATAAAATATCATCAAGTGATGCTAATAACTTGCTAGTAATGCACCATTATAAAATAATGTCTATCTAAAATTGGTTTTTGACACAAATTAACTTGCAATATCCCTTATTAGTGAATGAGACAGTCATATTATATCCATTTTTTTCACCATGAAGTTCTTATTTTTAAATATATAAAACATGGGCCGGGCAGTGGCGCTGGAGGTAAGGTGCCTGCCTTGCCTGCGCTAGACTAGGACGGACCACAGTTCAATTCCTCGGTTTCCCATATGGTCCCCTAGCCAGGAGCAACTTCTGAGCAGCATAGCCAGGAGTAACCCCTGAGCGTCACTGGGTGTGGCCAAAAAAGCAAAAACAAAAACAAACAAACAAACAAAAAAAAATATATATATAAAACAATTTTTAGTCTTGGAAAGAGAAATTGAGAATGTGGAAATTAATATTAAATAGCAAATATATCATATCAACTCAAAGTATGGAGGGACACTATTTATTTATTGTTTATTATTTATTTGTTTGTTGGGGATAACTAAAGCTGACTGTGTTCTGACTGAGCTCATTATCATTTCTTGTGGTGCTAAAAGACCTTATATGATTCTAGGGATTAATTTTATGTTGACTACTTTTAAGCAAGTACCCTACCTTATTGATTGTCTTTTTGCTTCCCTAGAAATTTACATTACTTTGAAAGTTGTATTTTACAATAATTAATATCTTATTTATGTTTGATAATTTTGTAAACTTATACTATAAGGGTTGCTTATAAAGCCAAGAACTTGGACGGAGCTCATGCATATCTCTTCAGTGTTGTATAAATCAAGTTCATGAAAAGTTTAAATAGTTTGCCTTTGAAGCATTCTTAGATAACAAATAAATAAACTGTCAATATTTTCTTAAGATAAATTAAAGTCTATTTGAAATTTAACTACCTTAAAAATAAATAAGAAAAATGTAGTCACATAAGAAAAGAGAAAGTAATTTGGTATATACATTTCTAATCTAAATATATTCTTCTTAGGAGAAATTAAAGTATAACTCTACAAGAGAAAAATGAAACATGTTAGAGTTTGAGAACTGATAAATATGTTATGTATTTTATTTTTAAAATAAATCTTAGTTTAGGTTTAATGGAAAAGATAAATGAATAATATACGATCTAGAAACATTTGACCTGGATCACCGTGGTGAATAATGAAATAAAGGTAGTATACAATTGAAAGAAATAAGAAATATTCTAAAACATTGTTACTTAAGTCGTGAGAATTCAGGAGAATCTATATACAGAAAAGTTAACAATTAAATATAAGTGAATCTCCTTCATATGTTATATTTGTGTATATATACTTCCAAAATGCCTTGAGCTGCTCATGATGTGTGTCAATGATTGTATATGCTTACTTATCACAGTTATCAAGTATAGAAAATTTGTCGCATATTAAATTACACATTGGTTCTAAGACTCCACCGAATATGATTGATGAATATAATAATGATTGATTAACTACAGCTTAGCAGCCCCAGGTATATTTCATTCTTAGTTTAAGCAATTAAATATGGTTTTATTGTTCAAATACTTTGGCATTTTCATTGCTTTCACCAAAGGAAACAAATGATAATAGATGCAACGGTATATTTTGCAAGGAAGAGATTACTATGGACATATTTTGTTTAAATAAGGAAAGAAACAATGAAATTTTCCCCCTCAAATGGCACTATTTGATTTGATCTCTTTCAAGGTAAATGGAGTATGCTCATGAGGGAAGTAGTAATGTATATATTTGAAGGATGACCAGCAAAAAGAAAGGATGACAGCTTAACCAGTTGAAAGTTTCACTGTAAAATACTATAGTTCAGTGTGATTAATTGTTTAACGTGTAGAAAGACCAGCTTGCCAGTTTTGATTGCAGAAAATTGGTATCTAGGAAGAGGAATTACATGTACTTTGAATCATGATTCACATCCTCAGACAAAAACACGAGATTTAGTACTCTTAACTAAATATCTTTCCAGACTCAGAAAGTCACTGATAGGTAACATCAGTTTCAAATTTTTGTTCCTGTGTCAAGCTGTTCTGCCTCTGAATGCACATACATTTTCAAAGATTAAAAGCATCCAATGAAAGGAAGATTGTAGAAAAGATTATCAAGATTACCTTGACCTACGGAGCATCCTCACAGAATTTTCATGTTCAGTCTTACTCTGATTTAAGATACCTTTCACAGGTAAGGATCTTACAAATGGGGTTTCTATTTCTCCACAGAACAGCTTCTGTAAATTTCCTAGGAACTCCAGCAAGTTAATCTCTGTTGTTGCTTTATGTGGTAGACCTCTCAAGTATGAGATAGGTAATCTAGGATGATTCATTCTCCTCCAGTTCTCACGCACTGTTTGTGATGAATGTTCAAGAAACGCGTTGATGTTCTGCCCTGATAATAAAGTTTTTTGGATTGGCTTTGCAAATCTTTTACTTTAACCAAAGAAACAGTGTAATACTCAAGTGCCAGGCAGAATCACAGTCAAATTACATTGTCTAAAACAGGAAAACAAATTTTGCCAGTAAGATATAGGATGACATAAATGAGGCGAAAGACAAATGAAGATATGCATGTTTTCTGTTTGAGATATATATTAACAATTTTGATGTAGTGTTACCTCTGCATAGCTTTAAAAATGGACTTTTTTATGGTTTTAATTTAGTTAAGGTTAGGGGAACCTGTGGCAGATAAAAACAAAACATTTGAGTAATTGAGTAATATTCAGATAGGCCCAAGCAATGAATAAAGTAGTGAAATTCAGTCAGATCTATAAAGAAATAGAATAAATCTTTGAGTTTTCCTTATAAATATTCATTTACACAAACTACACCAAGTATTATGTATGCTCATGGCTTGGCATATCTATTAACTTCCAGAAGTCCACTAGCCAATCGTCATAAAACTAAAACTAGCTAATCTTCATAGGATATGAACCATTAAGTAATTCCTCACTCAACTTTAAATTCTGTTCATAATTTTGTGCAGCCATCCTTGATAGCTTTTAAAAGTAAATACATTTTTCTTATGAGATATGTAATAAGTTATATTTATGTTTTCTTTGTATTCGTGGTTTATTAAATATTTATTAACTGGCTTTTATATGGGAATGATGGACAAAGATAACTCAAGTTAAAACATATTCTTCAATTAATAAATAATAAACAAGAGGGGGTTTGAACATGGTAACAATAATAACAAGGGAAAGTAGCATTAAAATGTGTACAGAACTATCCTAAATTCAGTATTATGAAGCTTAAGGAAAAGATGATATTGTTTACACAAAAAATTCTAACTAAACAAGATAAATATTGAACATATAATAGAGGTAAAATATTTAAATCACCACCAAAACCAGAAATATCTAAGTTTTACCAAAACACTATTGAAACAATAAATCAATATAATAAAATAACAGGGTACATGAATTAATATATAATAATCTATTGCATATATACTCAAATGAACTATATAGAAATTTAAAATATCGATTACATTTTAAAATGCATGGATAAAATCAAATATCTGGAAATAAAAAAGGTGACAGATTTATATATCAAAACTGTTAGAAAGGAAGTACTAAAAATCACAAGAAAAATATAACATCCATTATAGTTTAGAATAATAAACACTGTTAATATGCCAGTACTATTTAATAAATTCATATTTAATTGCATTTTAGAGACATAACACAAATACTTAAAATTTAATATTAAATAATATTTTCCTTCTTATCTGGACAACAGTCACCAACAATATTGAAAACAATTATGTGACAAAATACATCATTTTCTCTGACTTTTCTACATTTTCTCTGTAGCTTTAATTGTCAATGTAGAGTAATATTAGATTAAACAGGTACTAAAATCAATGTAATATAATCAAGAAACCCAGAAAAATATTCATATAAATGAGCAGTAAACTGTAACAAAGAAGCCAAGATTGCAAAATAAATAAAACAAATATTCAAATAATAATATTGGGAAAACTATGAAGTAACATGTAAGATAATGACCTCAAATCACTCTTTCACCAGGCACAAAAAATTAACTGAAAAATGGGTTAGAGATTTAAATAATGGATTTTATCCATAGACACATCGAGTCAAACACTCTGTAATATTTATTAAACTACAATTCTATTGACATGAAGAACACAAAAATTCAACAAGTTGAACTGATTCATTTAAACTATTGTGTACTCCAAAAGGAAATATTACTAAACCAAAAATATATCTTTTTGAATGGAGTAAAATATTAGAATGATATAAATCTGATAAAGGATTAATAGCTAAGATATACAAACTCATTGCAAAAACTGTTCATAAACTCAATAGCAAAATTCAAAGCACCCCCTAAAAATTGGGATGATCTGAACAAACTATTTTAGAAGGAAGATGTATATATGTTCAACAGACACAGAATATTCATTGTCACTATTTACAAGTGAAATGCAAATCAAAATGACAATGAGATATCACCTTACACTAGTGAAAATGACCAATTTCAAATAAATAAAACAAATACTCCCCCCAGACAATGATCTGGGGATACAGAGAAATCTTCATTTACTGTTGGTGGTTGTTGATGCCAATGTAAACAGGGAAGGAAATATTTCCCAGCTATGTTTCATTATATCCTTCATATGAAAAAGATTATATTATGTCTTTACCTAATCCTTGGACACATTTCGTTTATCATGAATATCATGAATATTACTCCAAACTTGTCCATGTATCAGCAAATTGCCTGACTTTATCTTTCTCACAGCCAAATAGTATTCCACCGTGCATAGTTTCTTTATCCAGTCATTATTCTAGAGCACTGGGTTGTCTTCAGAACAGGGGGTATCATGAGCAGTGTTATAATGAATATAGTAGAGAGTTTTTTCACTTGTGTTTTTGAATCTTTGCAGACAAGAAGCGGAATTGCTGGATGAACGAGATCTCATTTCTCAGTTTTTTTCCCCCCCAAAATATTATTTTTTCAATATGGACATTATCCAAACACCTCTGATCAAAATATTCAGCTATTGCAAATGTTTAAGAAATTACTCGTGTAAAAAGTCTTACATTAAAAAAGTGGGCGGAACGCCAAACCCTACCACTCTAGCACCCATACTTTTTCTTGTTTTGTTTTGATTTGTTAGTTTTTGACTTTATTTTTTCTCTCTTTTTTCTCCCACTATTCTCTTTCTTTTTCATTCTTGTGGTTATTATTTAGAGATTTATTTTTATTTTTATTTGCCTGGTCCATTTTTCTTTATTCTTCCATTTTTCTTTTCTTTTTTTTCTCTCTCTCTTCTTTCTTTTTTTTGGTAGTTGTCACCAAACTTTTTCTCCGTTTTTCTTATCCTTTTTATCTCCAATGATGGTGGAATAGATGCTCAAAACAAGTTGCAAAGTGGAGACCAGTTGCACTAGCATTCTGGGGGGTAAAGGAGGGAGATATGGGATGCATACTGGGAACAGGGGTGGAGGGAGGGCAGCACTGGTGATGGGAATGCCCCTCATTCATTGTCACTATGTACCATAAATGATGAAGTGAAATATTTGTAATGCACTTTGGCCACAATAAAAATTAAAAAAAAATTCTTACATTTTCAGCCCACTAGTTTTTCTTTCTCTCTTTCTTTCCTTCTTTCTTTCTTTCTTTCTTTCTTTCTTTCTTTCTTT
>PVKC010022176.1:0-17826 GCA_004027635.1 Crocidura indochinensis
AAAAAAAAAAAAAAAAAAAAAAAAGGAGGGTCTTGTTTTCAAAAAAGTGGGTGCAGAAAGGTAGAACAGGAGTTAAGGCACTTGCCTTGCATGAGATCAACCCCAGTTCAGTCCCTGACACCCACTGGTATGACCAGGAATGCTCCCTGAGTTCAGGGCCAGGAGTAAATTCTGAGCACAGCTGGGAATGGCTTCATGCTCCCAAATTTATTTTTTGATGGTTCCTGTGATTGAACCCAATGCTCTCTGATATGAAGCAGACCTCTATACACTAAGTTACAGCCTCAGCCAAGTTTTTTGTTTTAAGCAGAAAGATAAACCTTGAGCTGGAGAGATACTATATTTGTTAAGGTGGTTGTTTGCCTTACATGCAGCTGATCCTGTTTTGATACTTTTTTGGCATATATGTCTGTGTGTGGTTCCTTGAACCCTGACTGAAGTGATCCCTAAGCACAGAGCTCAGAGTAAGCCCTAAGCATGGGGTATCTCTCTGTGTGATGTAGACCCAAAACCAAAAATAAATAAATAATAGAAAGCTAAATCAGGGGGTAGGAGGAGCGATAGTGCAGCGATAGGGCGTGTTTGCCTTGCACACAGTTGATCTAGAACTGATATCGGTTCAATCCCCGGTTCGTCCCTTATGGTCCCCCAAGCCAGGAGCGATTTCTGAGCTCAGAGCCAGGAGTAAACCCTGAGTGAGCATCATCAAGTGTGGCCCAAAACCCCCCCAAAAGGAAAGCTAAATGTTGCTATTTTCACATAAAATAATAGGAGAAAATTTAAAATAAAATATGTTCATACTATGTTATTGAATTTTTGTTGTTTTTGGTTTGGGTCACACCTGGAGATACTTAGGGATTACACCTTGCTCTGTGCTCAGAAGTCACTCCTGGGGGACTCCAGGGGACCATATTTAATTCTGGGATGGAACCTGTGCAAGGCAGACACCCTACCTGCTGCTGTACTATTATTGCTCATAACTATTTACTGTTATGATCAGTCTTCTGTTTTCTTATGTGGAATAGTAAAAGTAATTCTATTCTGGATGCTGAAGATATGTTTGAAAGTTAAAAATAAAATCTGGTGTCAGGAATGCATTTTAGCAATAGACCACTTGCCTCGCATGTACGGGGCACTAGATTTATGACCCCTGACATAACCAAAAACAAAATAAAACGAACGCAAACTAAAACCAACCAAAACCAAAAATCAGGGGTCCGGGAGATAGCATGGAGGTAAGGCATTTGCCTTTCATGCAAAAGGTCATCGGTTCGAATCCCGGTGCCCTGTATGGTCCCCCGTGCCTGCCAGGAGCAATTTCTGAGCATGGAGCCAGGAGTAACCCCTGAGCACTGCCGGGTGTGACCCAAAAACCAAAAATCATGTTTCAAGCTTTAAGGTGGAGTTAGTGAGATCGAATTCTTCCCAATACATTAGCGCTAATTTTAGAGTATAGAATTGGGTGGCCTGAAAAGTAATCTGCTACTGGACCAACAATCCTTTGTATATTGACTTTCTGCTGTTGTGCTTCAGCACTGTGTTTCCTGCAGCTGAACTGGGTTCCGTCCCTGGAACCACTTTTGGTTCCTCAAGCTCCATCGGAGTAATCCTTAAGCTCCTCTGAGTGTGGCCCCAGAACAAAACAAAAGAACCAGATAGTATATAAGGACAGCAAGGAGGTACTGAAGAGGTGTTGTGTTTTTTTTTTGTTTGTTTGTTTTTTTGGGCCACACCCGGTGACGCTCAGGGGTTACTCCTGGCTATTCGCTCAGAAGTCGCTCCTGGCAGGCACAGGGGACCATATGGGGAACCGGGGGATCGAACCGCGGTCCGTCCTAGGTTAGCGCAGGCACCTTCCCTCCAGCGCCACCACCCGGCCCCCTGAAGAGGTGTTTTTAAAAGGACTAAAACATACCTTAAGTTCGGCTAGGCTATGAATTCTACCCACGATTCCTAAGAACTTTCTGCTCTGCCCTCTGACCCTGGCACCACTGCTAGGGTAAATCTACCAAGTACTGAAGGATCAGGACTGAGCACACAGCAAGAATCAGTATCACTGGAAGTGGCTCTGGCCCCTCTGAGCATGTTGGGAGGTTTCTCCCCTTTAAAAAGGCATAACAGGAGCTGTACAGACTGGTGGGGCATTTGCCTTGCAACCAACTGACCCAATTTAAGTTCTGGAATCCCATGTGTCTCTGACCCCCACTAGGAGTAATTCTGAGTGCAGAACCAAGAGTAACCTCTTCACACTGCCAGGTGTGGTCCCAAAACTAAAATAAAGCAAAACAAAAAAGCCCCATAAGCCATCTCCCAGGAAAAATTATATTCAGAATGAAAATACAATTAACTGGGGCCGGAGCAGTGGCGTAAGAGGTAAGGCATTTGCCTTGCCCGTGCTAACCTAGGATGGACATGGATCGTGGTTCGATTCCCCGGTGTCCCACATGGTCCCCCAAGCCAGGAGCAATTTCTGAGCGCATAGCCAGGAGTAACCCCTGAGCGTCACTGGGTGTGGCGCAACTCTCCCCCATGTAAAATTTAAAAACAGTATATTTAGTGAGGAAAATAAATCTTGAACGTGTATTTTTTTTGTTTTGTTTTGTTTTTTGTTTTTTGAGTCACACCCAGTAGTGCTCGCGGGTTACTCCTGGCAGGCTCAGGGAACCATATGGGATCTCGGGATTCAAACCACCATCCTTCTGCATACAAGGCAAATGCCTTATCTCCATGCTATCTCTCAGGCCAGAACATCTGTTTGCATATGGAAATTGGAGAGGAGGGCCAGAGAGAGGTAGTGGTCCACGCACGACCTTTTTTTTTCAACTGAGCCAAATCTCACCAACACCACGATTGAAATTTATTTTGAAAGCCACACAGGGCGAGCACTGACAGAGACTAGGAGCAGAGTCCTGACTCCTGGAGCAGCCACCCGGCACACAGAAGAGCCAAATTAAAAGTGTATAAGAGCTACAAGTGGCTCGAGAGCCGCAGGTTGCCGACCACTGGTATAGAAAATAAGGCACTTGCCTTTCTTTTTTTTTTTTCTTTTGTTTGTTTGTTTGTTTTTGTTTTTGGGTCACACCCAGCAGTGCTCAGGGGTTACTCCTGGCTCCATGCTCAGAAATTGCTCCTGGCAGGCACGGGGGACCATATGGGGCACCGAGATTCGAACCGATGACCTTTTGCTTGAAAGGCAAACACCCTCCATACTATCTCCCGGGCCCCTGCACTTGCCTTTCAATCAATCAATCAATTGGCTGTAATCCTGGTTCAAATTACCTGCAGCGCATATTGCATTGCCAGGAGACTCCTGAGTAGAGCACCAGGCCTGTCCCCCTCATCAATATATTCCCCCCACCCCCCAGATTTGAAGAGGAACCCAAAGAATGTAATTAAAATGGGTGTATTTAACACAAGAACCAATGGGTTATTTTAAAAAGTAAAAAAATTGGGTGTCTGTACTGTAATTTTTGTTTTTTGTTTTGGGATCACATCCAGTAGTGCTCAGGATGTGTGTGTGGGATCAGTTCTGATGGTGCTTAGGAGACAGGACTCCTCTTTTGAGGACCAAGGTCAGCAGTATACTAAACTAGTGCCTTAACCTCTGTACTATACTGTCTCTCTGACCCATAAATAATATTTTTTCTTTTTGGTGAGGCATGCAGGACATTTGGACCTATTCTAGCTGTGCTCAGGGTCTATTCCTTGGATCTATGATCAGGAATGATCCCTAGCAAAGCTCAGGTGATACCAAATGTGATACCATATGTGATACCAGGTATTCAAACTGGTGAAACTGCATACAAGTCATGCACTTTACCTCCTGTACTACCTATCTTTCTGACCCTGTACTATATATTTAAAAAAAATTTTTGGGGGGGTTTTGGGGTCACACTGGCAGCACTCAGGGGTTACTCCTGGCTCTAAGCTCAGGGTACACTCGGGGGACCATCTGGGATGCTGGGATTCGAACGACCGACCTTGTTCATGAAAGGCAAACGCCTTACTTCCATGCTATCTCTCCGCCCCCCCCCACTATATTTTAATGACAAAATTGTTTACCAAAGGTCTTATATTTTTAATCTATGGTATATTGTTATTAGGGATTTATCGATTTTCCAGAGGCTATTTTACACCCTTTGTATTCATATTTTCTTTCTTATAACAATTATTTTGACTGTTAAGCTACATTCATTCTTAGCTGTAAGAGATCGAAGGTTCTATATAAAGTCCTGCATCCTTGTAATTGTATTAATATTTGCTGTTGTTAACTATTGAAACGTAATTACAGTTCATCTAATGAGTGAATATTTTGGAGTTGGGACAATTTTAATTTCTCTGGAACCTTGAATTCATATTTGAATACTCGAATAATAAAGACCCTATTATTTCTGAATGATGTACTACTGTTCCAACCCCTACAGTAGACTTAAAAGGATTTAGCACTGAGCTAAGAGAGAAGGCAGCGAAAAGAGTTGGGACAATTTTTTTTTATCATTGATAACAAGAACCCCTTGGATAAATCTGAACGAATTAAAGGCCAATTGAAAATATAAGTTGTAGGGGCCCGGGAGATAGTATGGAGGTAAGGCATTTGCCTTTCATGCAAAAGGTCATCAAGGTCATCAGTTCGAATCCTGGTGCCCCATATGGTCCCCCGTGCCTGCCAGGAGCAATTTCTGAGCATGGAGCCAGGAGTAACCCCTGAGCACTGCCGGGTGTGACCCAAAAAAACCAAAAAAAAAAAAATATATATATATATATATATAAGCTGCAGTGAATACTGAAAGAATGTTCCCTTGATCACTTTCAGAAAACCGTGAGACCAGACAGATAATAGAGGCAGACCACTTGCACACGGCTAATCCAAGTCTGACCATGGTTCCCCAAGCCTGCCAGTAGTGATTCCTGAGTACAGAGCTAGAAATAAACCCTGACTACCTCTAGGTGTGACCCTAAAACCAAAACCAAACTAACAAAAATACACACAGAACATGTATTTTGTTTTTGTTTTTGGGCCACACCTGGTGACGCTCGGGGGTTACTCCTGGCTATGCACTCAGAAGTCACTCCTGGCTTGGGGGACCACATGGGATGCCAGAGGATCGAACCGCGGTCCGTCCTAGGCTAGCGCAGGCAAGGCAGGCACCTTACCTCTATCGCCACTGCGCCAGCCCCAGAACATGTAATTTGACAAGAGTGGAAAAGTATACTTTTTATAATGTAGCATAAAAACATACATTTGGGGTGGAATTGAAATACTGTTTACTTGGGGGCCAGAGAGAGTACTGAGGGTAGGATGCTTGCTTTCCATATGACATCCCCCACCCCAGTTCCTCCAAGAGTGGTTTCTGAGGTGCAGTGCCAGGAATAGTCCCTGAGCACCACAGGTGCCCAAAACAAACAAACAAACAAACAACCCCAAATAAATGATAGACTGTTACCTTAGTCCAGCTTTGTATTTTTTTCTTACGTATTACATGAACACAGTGTACGTGTGTCCTTATTAAGTTGCAGGATTGTCAATAAAAGAATTCTTCAAAACTGGTTTCTGTTGTAGGAACAGCAGCAGTATTGGTATCGACAGCACTTGCTTAGTTTGCAGCAGAGGACAAAAGTGCATTTGCCCGGGCACAAAAAAGGCCCTGCTGTAGCAAAGGATGCATCAGAGCCTGTGAAAGAGGATGCCACAGTAACTGGTACCAGCCAAGCATCAGAACCCCTGCTATCTGAGGAACCCCCGTTACCACCCCCAAAAGATGAGGTGGCACCTCCTCTTCCTCCGGAGGAACCTCAGGTAACCAACCATGTTTGAATTGTCCAGCTTTCATTCAGTTCAGATTTTTTCATCTGTATTCATTTGTATCTCATAAATGTGTGCATGCAATTGTGTGTGTGTGTGTGTATATATATACATATATATATGTATGTATATATGTATATATATATGATTTTTAAGTAGGGATAAAATTTTATTTGTGAAATAGTTAGATGTATGCCTCATTTCATGAAAAGTGTGTGTATGTACATGTAGTTGTGTATCTTAGGTGAGAATGGTTGTTTTCTATTGGCACTTGTTTCAGTGCTAAAATTGTTGAACTGTCATGTCATCAAATACACATATACATGCATACACACACAACTAAGTATAATACTTCTTATCACTTAGCATGGCACCTGAAAATTTCTCACATTGCTTCAGAAGTTATTGAGCTTCCAAGGACCTTAAATGGAAAAAAAAAATATATTTTTTTTTTATCACACCGGCAGCGCTCAGGGGGGGTTAGGTTACTCCTGGCTCTACACTCAGAAATTGCCCCTGGCAGGCTCAGGGGACCATATGGGATGCCATTATTCAAACCACCATCCTTCTGCATGAATGGCAAACACCTTACCTCCATGCCATCTCTTCGGCCCCTTAAATGGAAATTATATTGAACTGTAATGACTACACGATGGTCCACTAAGAGGTGATGACAGTAAAATAAAAAAGATCTTCACGGGAGCCGGGAGGTGGCGCAGGAGGTAAGGTGCCTGCTGCCTTGCCTAGGACGGACCACGGTTCGATCCCCCGTTTCCCATATGGTCCCCTGTGCCTGCCAGGAGCGACCCCTGAGCGTCACTGGGTGTGGCCCAAAAACCCAAAAAAAAAAAAAAAAAAAAGATCTTCACAGAATTGAAAAATGAGTAACTATAGATTTACTTCTTGCTGAAGGAGAGGTGGCCCTGTTTACTATTTAGAAACAGCAAAGTCATTCCAGTGAAGACTCTGAAATTCATAAGCTCCCTTTGTAATGATATCTTTCCTAGCATTTTAGCTAAAGCTACACAGCTTATCTTTCTCAGTCAGCCAGAGTTGAAGGGATTCTGAATTCCACAAGACACTTATAGAAGACTCGGGCTTCTCATTAATTACACTGGTTTCTGTTTTGTGACGTAAACGACCTTTTTGTCTGTAGTCTGAGGACCCTGAAGAAGATGCCTGGCTGAAACAGTTACAGGCTGCAGCGGCACACTGGCAGCAGCACCAACAACACCGAGTTGGCTTCCAGTATCAGGGAATAATGCAGAAGCACACTCAGTTACAGCAGATCCTGCAACAGTACCAGCAGCTCATTCAGCAGCCACCCCACATGCAGGTGAGCTTCGCCAGCAGACATGCTGTGAGTGGAAAAGATTGGTTGCTTCTGAGAGAGATCCAAGCCTGAGGTATGGCAGTTGACCTTTGTCCAGAGGGTGCCCAGGTAGCAATCTCACATCACCCACACCTCCCAGAGCTTGGGACATATAGGATGTTTTGGAAATGCTCTTCGGGAGGATCAGCGGTTGTGGCATCTCTGGAGCCTTTCAGTCCTGTGAGATGTTACAATATTGTTCCTAAGGGATTTAGGAAGCAGGAATTAAATATTACTATGAAATGGATTAATATTGATTAGTTAATAGTAACTTAAAAGCCTGTAAATCTATATTATTGTAAAAGATAACATAGTTTACAGTAGTGTTTATGCTTTTTTTTTCTTTTTTCTTTTTTCTTTTTTTGGAGGGGGCCCATACCTACTGGGAACCAACTTTGTGCTCAAGGGTCACTTCTGATGGTCCTTGGCTAACTGTTGAAGCCAAGACTACTGTATGGAAAACCTGTGGTCAGCCTCTTTAACTGCTTATCTTTCCTGATGTTTATGCATGCGTCTACCAACAAAGTTACACTACCATCACCACCACCCCATCACCAAAATACAAAAAATCTTTCGCTGTAGAACCAGGAATTCTTCCATTGTAGCTTCAAGTTAACCTGTTTTTACCCGACAACTCCTTTGTCAATAGATATGTAAAACTACACCGGAAAGATCAAAGCATTTAGCTAATAAAACACCTAAGTATATCAGAAAAGCTAATGTGACAAGAGATACTTGTCCTTTTCTTTTCCCTTCCTCTCCTCCCTTTGTTGTTGTGATGAGCAGCAGTTGCATGCACTTAAGTTTCAGCACGCACTTGGTGGTGACACCAGATTTGTCTAGAGCAGGGGTCCTCAAACTTTTTAAACAGAGGCTCAGTTCACTGTCCCTCAGATCATTGGAGGGCCAGACTATAGTATAAACAAAAATTACGAACAAATTCCTATGCACACTGCATACATCTTATTTTGATGTGAAGAAACAAAACGGGAACAAATACAGTATGTGGTCCTCGGGCCGTTGTTTGAGGACCACTGGTCTAGGGTGTGGTATCAGGGAACAAATTTAACACTCTACCATGGAGCCCTTGTTTTGATTCTTTGAAATATAAACTTGTATCTATTTTCTATAATAAAAGATTATTTTCCAGGTATTTATTTTGTTTTGGGGATCACACTCAGAGACACTCAAGGGGTGTTCTTGGCTCATTAGTTCAGGAGTGACCCATGGTGGTTCAGTGCCAGGGAATGAACCTGCATTAGCCTCCTGCAAGGCAAGTGCATTAACCCTCTATATTATCTCTCCAGCGAATATATTTAGATATTCATTTTATTTTTTGGAGGGGTTGCAACTAGAGATATTCGGGGCTTACTCCTTGCTTTATACTTGGGTGTCTCTCCATCTGTACTATAAACGTTTAAAAAAACAACCTAAGCTGGAGATAGAATAACAGCGGGTAAGTCTTTTTACACAGCTGACCCAAATTCAATCCCTGACACCACATATGTTACTCTGAGAACCACCAGGAGTGATCCCTGAGTACAAAGCCAAGAGTTAAGACCTGAGTACTGCCAGGTGTAACCCCCCAAAGCAAAAGCAAAAACATTTTCATTTATGTTTAGTTGATCTTTCCAATTCTTTGCTAGTTTATAAATAAGTCAAAGGAAGAAAGGATTATTATTGAGGGTATTTCACAAGATTATTTATTTATTTTATTTGAGTCATACCCGGCAGCACTCAGGGGTTACTCCTGGCTCCACACTCAGAAATCACTCCTGGCAGGCTCGGGGGACCATATGGGATGCCGGGATTCGAACCAATGACCTTCTGCATGAAAGGCAAATGCCTTACCTCCACGCTCTCTCTCCAGCCCCGTCACAAGCTTATTTTTAGATTCCTGAAGTCTTTTGTGTTTCATTTCCCTAAAGCTTCACATCTCGTTATTTATGATTAATTCTCTTATGACTCTCCAGAAATAATTCTTGTCCTTTTTTTATAGAACATGTCTGTAGATGTGCAACTGCGGCATTATGAGATGCAGCAGCAACAGTTCCAACATCTCTTCCAAGAATGGGAGCGAGAGTTCCAGCTGTGGGAGGAACAGCTCCATTCTTACCCTCATAAAGATCAGCTTCAGGAGTATGAGAAGCAGTGGAAAACGTGGCAGGGACATATGAAAGCCACTCAGACTTACCTCCAGGAAAAAGTCACGTCCTTTCAGAACATGAAGAACCAGTATATGGGGAACATGTCAATGCCACCTCCTTTTGTTCCATATTCTCAAATGCCTCCACCTCTACCAACAATGCCTCCTCCGGTGTTGCCACCGTCATTGCCACCACCAGTGATGCCTCCTACCTTACCTGCTTCATTGCCGCCACCTGGCATGCCCCCACCTGTGATGCCACCTTCTCTGCCAACCTCAGTGCCCCCACCTGTGATGCCTCCATCTCTCTCGTCAACAGGGCCACCGCCAGTTCTTCCCCCGCCTTCCCTCTCTTCTGCTGGGCCGCCGCCTGTTCTTCCTCCGCCATCTCTCTCGTCTGGGGCGCCCCCACCTGTCCTGCCTCTCCCGCCATTATCTTCAGCTACGCCTCCTCCAGGAATACCCCCGCCAGGGGTTCCACAAGGGATGCCGCCTCAGATACCGACAGCCTCTGTTCCACCAGCCTCCAGCTCTCAAAGTTCACAAGTTCCAGAGAAACCCAGACCAGCACTGCTTCCCACTCCCGTGTCTTTTGGTTCAGCTCCACCCTCAACGTACCATCCTCCGTTGCAGTCAACCCATGGCCCATCAGAACAGATGAATTCCAAAGCTCCTCTGAGCAAGTCTTCTCTGCCATATAGTCCATTCTCATCTGAGCAAGGACGTGGGGAGTCTTCCATTGGCTCGTCTCACTCCGTCTCTCTGACCAAGGACATGCCAGTGAGGTCAGGCGGATTGCTTCCAGACCCTCCTAGAAGCAGTTACTTGGAAGGTCCCAGAGGTCCAAGGTAGGTCTGGCCATTGTTTTCTCCTTTTTATTTCTTTTTTATTGACAAAGGGGGTTTGGCTTTTCTGTTGTTTTTCATGTAGGCCAAATAGGCCTAACTTGATGGTATTAAAAATAAAAAAAAACTTCACTTAGGAAAAATTATTCTCTCTGTATTTTTATATGTTCATTGCTTCACAATTTTTGTTAGTATTGTTTACTTTCTAGATATGTGATGATGGAATCTAGAACTGGCAACGCCCCCATTTCTTTGATGTCACTTTTTTATCCTATCTAGAGAGATTGTAGTTCAAAGTAAATGAATTGCTTTAGTGCGTATCATTTTCTTACTGACTTTTCAGCATTAAAAGTCATTTGTTTCACTTTTTTTTGGTCAAGTGACTAAATTGGTAACTTTTCTTTGTTAGATAATAGTCTAATAGTAGAACATAAAGATTAATAAGCTAATTTCTAGTACAGTAAGATAACTGCATTTACTGGTTTTGTTTCTTTTTGGCCACATCCAGCTTACTTTGGCTGTGCTCGGGGATTACTTCTGGCAAGCTCTGTTGACTAGAGGGAATTCTAACTTGGGTCCTCAGCCATGCGAGGCTTGTGCTTTAGCCTTTTAAGTAATCTCACTAGCCGTTGGAGAAATATTTGAACTGTGTCATAAAAATGGGATATTAAATACAGCGTAGTCTTACTTTTTTAATATTTTCCACTTTTTCCCGTATATCAGTCAATAAGTTACTTTTCCATCTTGTGTGGATCTGTATCATGTTAAATTTACACTGATTTCAGTATTCTCTTCTCCCTGAGTTTATACTTTTAAAAATAATGTGAGAGTCAGGATGATGGCTCAAACAACTGAAACACTTGCTGGCTTGCTGAATCCTTGGGTTCAGTTCCTGGCAAGGGATCAGTGCTTGGTGTGATCTTGGTGGCCTCCGGACCACCCTAGAATTAATGGAGAGTCTCCTTCTCCAAAAAAATAGGATGGCAGAAAATCTAAAGTCAATCTGAGACAAAGTTACCATGGACGAGTATGGACAATTAACATGAATTTTGGGTACCAAAAGCTTCTCCAAAATCTATGGTATTATGGACTCACTGAAAACCTAGAAATTGGGCAACTTCATACCCTGCCTTTACACTTAGGAATTGTAGCTAAAGCTTAAGTAATTTTCAAAGTATCATATAGCTGCAAAAGTAAAACTCAAGTCTGTGTGCAGGGAACACTAAAGCCATAAAATCCCTAGAACAAAAACTCTTCTTAAACGCTGAAGATAATGCCATGTTCAATGATATTTATAGTCAATGATTTCAGTTGTATTGTAGCCTTGGTTTATTTGGCACATGTTTGTTTTTGGTTTGAATTTTCATTTATCTCCTTAATTTGATCACTGCCATTTTAGATCTGGTATGTAAGTTGCTGTTAGTGAACTTTCTTGATCTCTCATGAAACACAAACTTCCTGCTTCATTTTTCTTATCATATTAATATTCTCTTATCTTTTGTCTACCTAACTTTGACTTTGTAAATTTAGGACGTATTTTTAGTTTGTTTTTGCCTCAGGTATGTAGTTGACAATTTCAGTGCTCAGAGGATCTTCACGTTACATAGAGCAGTATTCTGTGTATAGCGATTCATAGGAGTTTAATCATCATTCTGGGTTTGTACATGTTGCCTAATTTATTTCTCTCAAGGATCTTATAGGGGAATAGCTGAGAAAGAAAGCTGAGATTTAGAGAGATTTTATGGAAGTAAATCGCCCTAGGTGACTGACTAGTAAGTGATTGAGATGGGATTAGAATCCAGGGCCTACTTTCTTTTGAAACCCATTGTACTGCCTTTGATGAGTGAATGGGTTCTTCCTGGCACTCTCGTAAGATCACTACTATATAGGTGTTGATGGCTTTTATTGGGGGTGTTCGCACTTGGTGCTTGGGGCTACTTTTAGCTCAGTGCTTAGAGATCATTCATGATGGTACTTGAGATCATTGAGTGCCAAGGATTGAACTTTTTCTTTTATTGCTTTTTGGGTCACACCCCTTGGTGCTCAGAGGTTATTCCTGACTCAGCGCTCAGAATGGCTGGAGGGGACCATATGAGATGCTGGGATTCGAGCCATCACTGGTCCTGGATGTGCTGCGCGAGGCAAATGCCCTATTGCCGTGTGATAAATCTTTCCAGCCCTCCAAGGATTGAACTTGGGCCTTCCCCATGACAACCAAGTGCTCAGTCCACTGAGCTATCATTCCAGCCAGGAAAGTTTCTGACCTTGGATCTCAATTTGTCACTGTACATAGCCGCTGTTGAGTTTAGAGTTGCCTCTGTGGTGCAGCACAGAATGAATTTTTCTGTCCCTCTTCAATAGAGTGTTAAACCCCATCCTCTTCGGCCTTTATGTAAACCCAGACGATGCTTTTCACACCGCTCTCGGCTCTCACCGCCTCCTGCTACATGGTTTGTTAGTCAGAATGAACTCCTCAGATGCCATAGACATTCTTCCTGCTCAGTGCATATTAGGTTCTCCTATACCTTAGCACATTGCCTTTGTCTGTGCTCTCTCAGTATTGACCATGTTGAGCTTACTACTTACAGTTTGGTTTCTCAGGTGGTTTTTCGAATTAGCTATTAATTGCTAAGTAACCCAAGTCTCTCTCACCCTGAATTTGTGTGCAGTTGTTGGAAGACTGTTGATCTTAACATTTCATGTAGCTAGCCTACTAAAATTTTTCATAAGTTCAATGTTGAGTTAAGGTAGATGGTTCGTTCGTTCCTGCCCCACTCTTTACATCTACAATTTTGATAAAGATGGCTTTTTAATTTGAATAGCTTTAAATTAGGCCTTGTTTCAAAAACCTTTTCCCGCAGCCATGGAGATAGGTCAGGCTATAGGCATACAAAGTATGTGGAGTACTCCAATCCATCCCCAGCACCAGAATGTCTTCCAGGAGGGGCCTTTCTCATCAGAAAAGTAGGATAAAATAGAACAAAACAAAACTTTTAAGTAATGCTCACGTATGCCATTTAAATATATAGCTTGTGATTATTGCCCGAGCACTATTGCATTTAATTTAAAACCAAACAAATGGTAACTGGGTAATGAGAGAAACTGTAGTAAGAATAATCCAGGGGCCCGGGAAATAGCATGGAGGTAAGGCGTTTGCCTTTCATGCAAAAGGTCATCGGTTCGAATCCCGGTGCCCCATATGGTGCCTGCCAGGAGCAATTTCTGAGCATGGAGCCAGGAGTAACCCCTGAGCACTGCCGGGTGTGACCCAAAAACCAAAAAAAAAAAAAAAAAGAATAATCCACACCATTCAGCAAATATACAAATTTCCTTTATTAGTTGAAATTATTAGAAACATTTAAATGAAATGGTAGACTACTATGTTTTGTTTTGTTTTTAATTTGGTAGAAAGATAAGATGAAAACGCTGTGAAGTGACTTAACAATGACTTAAGAACTGTAAAATTATTTTGAGTATTTGTTAAGTTCTTTCTAAAATCTGAAGGTTCAAAAAAAAAAAAAACTCAAGACAGAACTGCATCGTGTGTGAGTAGTGTACCACATTATTGGTCATCACGGGCAGCTCTTGGGAACTGTTGATTTGTATATCTGAATTATTTGTTTAAAGACTTCCATTGCTTCAGTATATTATGTCAGTATCCAGAGCGATAGCACAGTGGATAGGGCATTTGCCTTGCACACGGCCAATTCAGGTTCAATCCCTGGCCTCCTATATGGCTCCTTGAGCCTGCTAGGAGTAATTTCTGAGCAGAGAGCGAGGAGTAACCCTAAGTGCTGCTGGGTATGAACCTTCATCAATAAATAAAGCATTATGTCTGGATGTTGATTTCCCAAAATGTTTTCTTTAATTAATAAGGCATACTTATTCAGGAGTAAAATAAAGGTCCAGGAGATAGTGCAGGGCATATGCACTATCTCAAGTTTGATCAGTACCACAGGATCCATGAACACATCTAGAGATGCCTTAAGAGACTCTTAAACAGGAGCCTGAGAGATAGCACGGAGGTAAGGCGTTTGCCTTTCATGCAAAAGGTCATCGGTTCGAATCTCGGTGCCCCATATGGTCCCCCGTGACTGCCAGGAGCAATTTCTGAGCATGGAGCCAGGAGTAACCCCTGAGCACTGCCGGATGTGACCCAAAAACCCCCCAAAAAAAAAAAAAAAAAAAAAGAGAGACTCCTAAACAACTTTAGGAATTACCTTACCTCACCCACCAAAAATACAGAGTCATGCACAATCACAATATAGCTTGGAGAATTTTCCTAGTGAAGTCTCCCATGTTACCACTACTAATACAATGGAATGAAATTAGGGCTTGTGAAAATGACTCAAAGGGATAGAGCATACACTTTGTATGTAGCAACTCTAGAATCATTCACTGGCACTGCAGGTAGAGTGACCCCTGGGGCATAGTGCAGGATACAACCCAACCCAATAAAAATTATGAGTTTCTAAGAAGTCCCCCATCATGTTCTTCTTTTCTTTTTCTTTCTTTTTTTCTTTTTTTTTTTGTTTTTTGTTTTTTTTTGGGGGGGCACACCCAAAAAAAACACACTGATGACACTCAGGGGTTACTCCTGGCTATGCGCTCAGAAATCACTTTTGGCTTGAGGGATCATATGGGATGCTGGAAGATCGAACTGCGGTCCATCCTAGGTTAGCGTGTGTAAGGCAAACACCCTGCCGCTTGCGCTCCAGCCCCTCTTCTCATTTTCTTTTAAAAGGTGACCTTAGTACTGACTTGTTATAACATGGACCAGTTATGTCTATTTGAACATTATATAAATGGAGTCATCTTCTGTGTACTGTTTTGAGCCGTAACACTTTTTACTTGATACCGTGAGAATCTCCTGTGTTGTGTAGGTGTAATTTGTTCATCCTCATTCCTATACATTAGTCTGTCATAACAAATATGCTATAATCTGTCCATATAATAATAGCTTTTTGGGGGGTTTTGTTTTTTGGTGTTTGGTGTTTATTTTTTAAGGGTGTTTAACCAACAGTACCAGGGCCAGCAGGTCATGCCTAGTGATGAGAGGTTGTGATGTTTGGAATAGAATGTGGGGACTTGTGCTTGCTAGACACTAAGGATTGGAATTGCTTCAAATGATATGTGTGTATTTTGTTCTTGATAGATAATGTCAGTCTATAAAGAAATTTTCATTTACTCTTTTTTGGGGGAAGATCCATACCTGGCAGTGCTTAGGACTTAGGATCAAACCTGGATCACAGGTGTGGAAAGCAAGTGCCTTATTATTATTATTATTATTATTATTATTATTATTATTATTATTATTATTACTCCAGCTCCTCCATTTACTCTCTTATACAGTGTTCTCTGTACTAGGGTTTTATTTTTTTCTATCCACATCAAAAATTGGTATTCAGGGCCGGAGAGATAGCACAGCAGTAGGGTGTTTTTCTTAGATGCAGAAGGACAGTGGTTCGAACCCTGTCATCTCATATGGTTCCCCAAGTCCACCAGGCGCGATTTCTGAGTGTAGAGCCAGGAATAACTCCTGAGCGCTGCTGGTGTGACCCCAAAAAACAAACAAAAAATTGTTATTGTTCAACTTTAAAATTTTAAGAGTTCTTGTTTTTGTTTGCTTTTTGGGGGCCACACCTGTGACGCTCAGGGATTATTCCTAGCTGTCCGCACAGAAATCACCCCTGGATTGTGGGAACATTTGGACAACGAGGGATTGAACCTCGGTTTGTCCTAGGTTGGCACGAGCAAGGCAAATGCCCTACCCCCTGCACCACTGCTCCAGCCACAGGATTTCTTGGTATTTTATAGAGCTTTTGTGGTATAGTTTTAACTTATAGTTCCTTGATAATGAATGAAGTTAACTTCCTTTCCATTTTATTATTATTCAGTTGGATATCTTTTATGAAATGCTGATTTGAGTCTTTTCTCCATTTTTCTATTGGCTTTTTTTGGGTAGGAAATTTTATTCTATACTAGATATCAGTTCTTTGTACATTGTAAATCTACAGTATTTTTTGTTTGTTTTTGAGTCACATTCAGCAGCGCTCAGGTTACTCCTGCCTCTATGCTCAGAAATCGCTTCTGGCAGGCTTGGGGGACCATATGGGATGCCAGAATTCGAACCACCGACCTTCTACATGCAAGGCGAACACCTTACCTCCATGTTATCTCTCCGGCCCCAAATCTACAGTATTTAATTACTATTTCTGCTTTTCAGAAAAAGGTCTCCCAAAAGTTGCTCAGGATGCCCACAAACCTCTTCTAGAGATTCTTGGCTAGGCTTTGTGGTGCCAGTGGTTACCTGGGTCACCCCAGTGTTGCTCAGAAGCCCTCCTGGGCCACACCTCCAGGGCTGCATCTGGAGATGCTCAGGGCTAGAAAGAGAGTTGGCATGCACCTTATTCCCTGTACTCTGTCTTGACTGTTTCTTTTCTTTCTTTCTTTCTTTTTTTTTTTTTTTTGTGGGGGGTTCACACCTGGTGGTGTACAGGGGTTACTCCTGGCTCTGTGCTCAAAAGTCACTTTGGCAGACTCAGGGACCTTGTGGGATAATGAGATTCGAACCCATGTGCAAGGCAAATGTGTTACCATTTTACCTTTGCTCCAGCCCCTTGACTGTTTGTTATTCTGATGCCCCTCAACCTTTATTAAAAGATATCTAATTGGCTTTATTAAGTGACTCAGGAATTGGATAGTACCTCATTTAACAAGTCTAATAACTGATATAACTGTTTTATCCTTTTATGTTAGAAATTGGGGCTGGGTAAGGTGATGGCCTTACATGTCCAACTCTGGTTCAATCCCCAGCACCTCAGAGAATCCCCCATTCATTGCCTGGAGTAGTTCCTGAGTGCTGATCCAGTACCCTCTGAGCATTGCCAGGTGCGGTCCAAACCCTGCCCACCCCCAAAATACCTTCTGAAATATAGTGATTCTTAATAAAGTCTAAAACTAGACCTGGAGGGCCAGAGAAATAGCACAGCAATAGGGCATTCAACCAACCCAGGACTGACGATGGTTCGAATCCCAGCATATCCCATATGGTCCCCCGAGCCTGTCAGGAGTGATTTCTGAGCACAGAGCCAGGAATAACCCCTGAGCGCTGCTGGGTGTGGACTCCCCCCACAAAAAAGTAAAATAAAATAAAAGTAGACCTTGATATTTTGAGCAATGTAGGAGGTGAGATTGACAGTTTATTTCATACTTGCTTTGTCTTTCGTCATTTGTTTTTGTTTCCTATTTCTTTAATTGGAGTGGGGAGCATGCTTGCCTAATGCATATGACACTTGCATGGTTTCTGAGCTACATACTAGTCCTGTTCTTTGTTTATTTTAAAATATTTTTGTTGGAGACCGGACAGATAGCATGCAGGTAGGTTGTTTTTCTTGCATGCAGAAGGATGGTGGTTTGAATCCCGGCATCCCATGTGGTTCCCTGAGCCTGCCCAGGAGCGATTTCTGAGCGTAGAGCCAGGAGTAACCCCTGAGCATTACCAGATATGACCCAAAAACCAAAAAAAAAAAAATTTAGGTAGAGTTTGGATTTCAAAAGCTGTTCCACCCCCATTTATTTCGACCTACCATATCCTAACATCATCACTATTTTAAGTTTCTGTGATTGAGAAGACTCTTTCTTTTTTTTTTTTTTTTTT
>PVKC010022177.1:6386-17852 GCA_004027635.1 Crocidura indochinensis
CCCCCCCCCCCCCCCCCCCCAAGAAAATGAAATGCTTTCTCTTTTGCTACTGGGAATGCAGTTTGCAGACAAAAATGACACAAGGAATTTGTATTAGCTTTTAACCAATGTATTTCCTGGATATTGAAGCTGTATAAAACTATGTCCTTCATCATCAACTTGTAATGTCTTTAGTAAAATGACTGGACTAGGAGATAACTCTGAATGCTGAAGCACATACTTTGTATTAAGGAGCCTCAGAATCCGTACCACTCTAAAGATCTTTGAGCACCGACTGTGATGGGAATGACCCTGACTCTGTAGGGACCCCAAACACATTCATTGTAGCACCTGTCCCCCAAATTGGCCATTTGTGCTTTATTCATTAGTTGCCTCAGGCCTCTAGCATGAACTGCCACACGTTAAGTTTTCAGTAAGAAGTTGTTTAAGTTAGCAGCACTGGAGATGTATAGTCATAGTAATAAAGATAGAAAGTGATAAAGAAACAGCATTAGATGAGCAAAGGTCGAAAGAATTGTTCAAAAAGCCTAAACAAATTTCCAGTAAGTAATATGACAAAGAAGCTTACATTCAGAATAATTTTTCTCTTTGACTTATACTGCTTATTCAGGTACATCCCATGTGTTTTAAGACTGGGTTTCAAATGGGTTAGGGTGACCGTATCATATACTCTGCCACAAAACATCTTCGACGTTTTTTTTTTTTTAATTACCTTATTGCTTTTCATGTGCTGACTTGTACAGATTTTGGACTTTGGCTGGAGATTTAACAATGATTTATAGTTTATGGGCATTGACAATATAAAGACAGTAATTTTCATTTGCCTGTATACTATGTAAGTTTTCATCTATCATTTATTAAAATAGTCATTTTTATTAAAATTGCAGAATTTTTTCAAGACTATCTTGAAATCATAAGCACCCATTAATAAAAACACCATCAAAATGGCACATGATATCTTAGGTCATTTCTGAGGTTCTGTTGATCTGTGGGCAGGTAGGGGGTCAGAGTAGATAATATTTTTGGGTTCATAACATAAAATATTAAAAATAAATCTCTTCATGTTCTTGTGATGACATTCATACAATTTTGCAGTTATCTTGAAGCTGTGTTTTGAGACTTAAAAATATGAGTGTATTTAGAATGACTTCCTAATAAAAGTGAGAAATGAATCTGAAGAGTTTCAGAAGCTTATGAGCCATGTTCACATCTGTTGGGTATAAACATATTAGCATCAGATATACTGAAAAAAACATATCTTTGAATATACCTGATGATTTTTCTTGTGAAGAGCTTATCCTGCTTTATGGACCTTATCTGAATCATACTGTGAGGTCCAAGGTTTTAAAAAAGTCAACATTGTCTCTTGTGCCTGAGGAAACAAACACAAAGAGTGATGTTAAGTCAGGGATTTTGTGATTAACAACCCACTTCACAGATATGGTAACCGTCGTCCTTTGTATCAAGAAAGACAGCCAACTATTTTGATGGCCTATTGGCAATTTACAAAAAACAATATAGATGCCATCTAACAAAATGTAACTTTCCAGTCTCTACCTGTTCAACTATGCCAGTGCACAGACACTGCCTTCCACCTGAAAGAAGGTCACATGGCTTATGCTTTAAGCTTTGATTTTTTTTTTTTATTATTATGTTAGAGTCCCAGTTAGGAATAATTGCCACCCTGTATTTTATCCTCAGAATTGAGTGGATCTAGACAGAAAGCGACAATGAAAATGACCCAGTCTCTGAGATGAGGCATAAGGTAGTGGCATGGTGTTGACCTTGTTTACAGTAGAGGGTTAATACCAGTACTCATCTGTACTGTATCAAGGGGCTCATCCAAAATGACTGAAAAGTCAGGAGTCTGCCTAGGGCTAAGTTAGGCTCCATTGGACAGAGCTCCATTAGGTTTGCAAAACTCTGGGATGTGAAGGTATAGAACAGAGGTTGAGATTAGGTGAATGGTGAGTTGACTATATGCATCTGTTTGTGATTCCATGGAAATCAGATTCTTGAAGCAGGTCTTAGAGGCGGGGTTGGAGTAGGTAGGAGAGAGCCAAGAAAAGTAATTGTCATGAGACTGAAACTACTATTACTGGGGAAAAGGTACTGGAAAAATGAGAAACTGGAAGACTTACTGGCTTATTGGACTGTGTTCTGTGCTATGTGCTCCGTTACTGACTTGCCTGTAATTTGTGTCACTTATTCTCATAAAAAAAATCCTGAAATTTTTTCTTCATAAGATCCAAGAATCTAGCTCCTTCTATGTTTTAAGGGGCATGGAACGTTAGCAAGAAGGATTGCAGGCAAATGCCAGCTCTACTTTAGACTGGTGGAGTTAAAGCAGGGGCTTATTTGGTCACCATCTTACTGTGGAGAACTGAGTTATCTATCACTGTATATATGTTGCTCTCTAGGAGGTCATTTCTGCGACCATTCTAAAATTGTGCAATTCACAGTATGTTGATATATGAACTATAAAAAAAGTAGGAAGGAAATTTCTCTTTTATTTTTGTGCCTGATTTAGAATGCTCTCCTGCATTGTCTTTATGTCTTCTCAGTTGGCATGAACTCCAAAATAGTTTTTCAAGAAGTGGTCCCCATGCACTCAGATGTTCCCTGTAGTCCTTTTTGTGGTTGTCTGTATGGAGAGTTGAGCAGTTGGGACTCCCCTTTATGCTGTATGGCTTTATTCTCTACTGAGAGGCATAGAAGTAAGTGCCTTCAGCTGGGGCCTCTAACTCAGTTTACACAGTCATGTATACAGTTCTCTAGAAAGTATGTCATCCTCAGCCTGGGATGACGCTACTGAGCCAATGTTAAAAAAAAAAAAATCAATGGCCCCAGGGGGGAGGGAATTGGATCAAGAGTGAAAGGTTAGTCATGTTACTTTAGGTACATTGTGGCTTTTTTGAGCTGTTAGCATTTTCAATTAAGAAGTTGGAGAATTGATGATTTAATTTTTATGGGGGCTTCTGAATCTTTTCACGTCATGGAGATATTAGTAAATCATTGTTAGACACTCTGGATAAACAGTCCAGAGATCTTGAAGTTGGAGATGACTGGTCTGGAGCTCTGATTATGCTTGATACTGCCTGGTCACATCTAGGAGAGAGGATGGATGTGCCTTCCCATCTGTAACTTATTCTGAGCACACTGGCTGGGAACACTAGCATTCAATGTTGACACAGTGACAGTGCTACACAGTCAAATATATTTTATTTTAGGATTTGAGGCTATGATTTTTTTTTGTGGCTACACCTCACGGTGTTCAGGGGTTACTTCTGGCTTTTCACTCAGAAATTACTCTGGGGGCCATATGGGATGCTGGGGATTGAACCCAGGTCAGACCTACGCAAGACACCCTACCCATTGTGCTCTGGCCCCCTGCTGTGATTTTTTTCCATATGCTTAGAACCTCTTTTTTCTGTGAATCCTTTCATCATTGACTGAGACCCATTGTAAAACCTATTTTACAATAAATATAAAAAATTAAAAAAAATAAAAAACCTATTTTTATTTGCTACTCAGCACTTTGAGAATATAAAGTGTGAACTCATTGAGCCTCTTGTGAGTCATGCTCTAGTCTATATGATTATGATGGCATCAGAAAACTTTGGAAGTCATCTTGCCATCTTCCTGTTCTGCTAATCAATCTTGTTGATTGTGCAGAGTATACGAAAACATCACAGATGGGCCTTTATTTTTTTTTAAATATTCATTAACTTGCTTTTGAATGCTTTTTTTGGTTTATTAAGAACTTTGTATTCCCATCCTGTACAAGGTACAGATGGCTATGCTTTCAGAATACCTTGTTGTCATAATAGCACCCATTTAAAATAACCAATATACACTGCTCCTAGTTTACTATTTTCGGCTTCATTCATTTGGCCCCTGAGGAAAAATGATCTTCTGTCACTGAGACTTGGAGTCTGATATTCCATGAATTTCTGCTTGTCTTGAACCTTTCCCAGATTGTTAAGGAGAGAAGTATGTTAAGTGAGTCCCATGTTAGGCGTTTTATGTATTGTATGAGTCAGACAGTGTGACAGCTCTGTGTCAACTTTCTTTTATTTATTTATATTTGATTTTGTGATCATATCCTGAATTTTGGCAGTACTGAGGGGCAATTCCTGGATTTGTACTCAGGAGTGATCCCTGTGGGATGTTTGCCAAAACTTTATGTGGTGCTGGGAAATGTACAGGGTAGGTTACAGGCAAAACAGGCACCTCACCTACTATACTATCTCTCTGGTTCTTGTGAGTGACTTTTCATTCTTAGGAGCCACCAGACATTCTCTGTGAGGCTTAGAAACTGGATTTCTTCCTTATAAGATGAAGTGAGCAGGAACTTGAGTACTTGTACAGATTGCACGTGAATTTTCTTCAGGAACAGTGAAAGAGTGGGTGCATGTACATAAAATTATCATTTTTAGTCATTATTTAGCATACCATAGAATCAGTTATTTTTGTATGCAGGAGAAATTGATTTCAGAAAAATTAGCTCTTATCTAAAAGATACATTTATTGAAGATACTGGGATACATTTCATTCTTTATTTTATCTCATTGTTCTGTTATTTTTATTTTTTCTTTTAATTCTGATGTTAAAAAAAAACCCTCAGTACTTGAATCACTTAAAATATTTTTCCTGGGGCCCGGGAGATAGCATGGAGGTAAGGCGTTTGCCTTTCATGCAAAAGGTCATCGGTTCGAATCCCGGTGCCCCATATGGTCCCCCGTGCCATCCAGGAGCAATTTCTGAGCATGGAGCCAGGAGTAACCCCTGAGCACTGCCGGGTATGACCCAAAAACCAAAAAAAAAAAAATACTTTTCCTACCACAAAAATTATTCAAGCAGGTCTATGCTCCATAGGGTAACACTTCAAAAATACTCCTCTGGCTTGTTTCCAGCCCTCAGTCACATTCCCAGCCAGCCCTCTGAGTATTATCAACAAGTTGAGAAATTTGACCTCTAGTATATCTAGAGGGACATGCTTGATGGTTTCTCTCCTTGAGGCACTGGCAATTTACATAAAAGTTTACCAAAGAAAAACTTCCCCTCTTCCCCTATTCTTTTCTCTGGATCTCACCCTGTGACACATAGCTTAGAAAAGACTTGGAAGAATTATTTGATCGATTTCTCTTGTTGCATAAAGAGAAGACACCTGTTAGATGAGCACTGAGATGAGGCAGAGCTGGATTTGAATTTCATTTCTGTAACCTGCTAGCACTGTGGCCTTCCTTATCTGTATCTAAGAAAGGTTATAGAGATCCTGTCATAGAATAATGCTGTGTGCACCACTTGCAGTTCTATGTCAAGCACATTCCACTTTGGATTTTGTTTATATTATCTTACATTTGTTCACTATTTGTCCATTATGGAACACATGTAAGTACTACGAAGCTTATTTATCAGATGAAGGAATTGAGGCATTTTTTCCCCCGTATTCTCTTTTATTTTAAGCACCAGGATTACAAACATGTTCATAGTTGGGTTTCAGTTATAAAATGTACACCTCCCCCGTTTACCAGTGCAATTTTCCTGTCACCGAATCCCCCTATTTCCTTTCTCTCCCACCCCTGCCTGTCTTTGAGAAAGCATTCTATTTCTCTCTCTCACTTTCATTCCTATGGCAGTTGTTCGTGTAGTTTTTTCTCTAACTTTAGTAACTTGGTGGTAACTCTTTGTGGTAACTTCATATCATGGCTGGTCATTATGACCCTCATTTCTATGATCTCTGGGTATTATTAACATATTGTCTTTTATTTTTCTTAAATCCCACAGATGAGTGGGACTATTCTATCTCTATCTCTCTCCCTCTGACTCATTTCACTCAGCAGAATATCTTCATGTCCATCTATTATAGGCAAATTTCATGACTTCATTTTTCCTAACAGCTGCATAGTATTCCATTGTGTAGATATACTACAATTTCTTTAGTAACTCACCTGTTGCTGGGGACTGGGTTGTTTCCAGATTCTGGTTATTGTAGATAGTGCTGCAATGAACATAGGAATATAGAAGTTATTTTTGTATTGCTGGATTATATGGGAGCTCAATTCCCAGCTTTTTTAGGAATATCTATATTGTTTTCCAGAAAGACTGGACTAGACAGCATTCCCATCAGCAGTGAATGAGAGTTCCTTTCTCCCTACATCCATGCCAGCACCAGTTGTCTTTGTTCTTTGTGATGTGTGCCAGTCTTGGTGGTGTGAGATGATACCTCATTGCTGTTTTTTTTTTTTTTTTGGTTTTTGGGCCACACCCAGTGACGCTCAGGGGTTACTTCTGGCTATGCGCTCAGAAGTCGCCCCTGGCCTGGGGGACCGTAAGGGGCACCGGGGGATCGAACCACAGTCGGTCCAAGGCTAGCACAGGCAAGACAGGCACCTTACCTCCAGCGCCACCACCCGGCCCCCTCATTGCTGTTTTGATTTGCATCTCCGTGATGATTAGTGATGTGGAACATTTTTACATGTGTCTTTTGGCCATCTGTATTTCTTCTTTGAGGAAATGTCTGTACATTTCTTCTCCCCATTTTTTGATGAGGTTAGATTTTTTTCCTTGTAAAGTTCTATCAGTAACTTGTATTTCTTAGATATTAGCCCATTATCTGATAGGCATTGGGCGAATAGTTTCTCCCATTTCATGGGTGGCCTTTGTATCCTAGTCATTGTTGCTTTTGAGGTGCAGAAGCTTCTCAGTTTAATGTAGTCCCATCTGTTTATCTCTGCTTCCACTTGTTTGGACAGTGATGTTTTTTCCTTGAAGATGCCTATAGTCTCATCATCATGGAGCGTTTTGCCTACATTTTCTTTTATATAACTTGTAGCTTGGGTCTGATATTAAAGTATTTAATCCATTTGAGTTGACTTTTGTGCAGGGTGCTAGATGGAGGTCTGAGTTCACTTTTTTGCATGTCTTTTTACTGTTTTTTTGCATGGACCAGTTGCTCCAACACCCCTTGTTGAAAAGGCTTTCCTTGCTCCATTTTGCATTTCTTGCCCCTTTATCAAAGAATAATTGATTGTATGTCTGGGGGTCATTCTCATAAGTCTATTTCATTGATCTGAGAGTCTGTCTTTATTCCAGTACCATGATGTTTTAATGACTAATGCTTTGTAATACAAATAAATGTTGGGGAAAATGATTCTTTCTATATTCTTTTTCCTAAGGTTTGTTTTAGCTATTCATGGGTATTTATTGCTCCGATGAATTTCAGGAGAGTTAGATCCACGTATTTGAAACATCCTATGGGTATCCTTAGAGGGATTTCATTAAACCTGTAAAATGCTTTGGGAGAAGTATTGCCATTTTAATGATGCTAATCATCCCAATCCATGAATAGGGTATATGTCTCCATTTTCTTGCCCAGTCTTTTATTTCTTGAAGCAATGTCTTTTGTTTTCTTTGCTAGGACATTCAGCTCTTTAGTTAAGTTTACACCATGGTATTTGAGTTTCTGTGGTATTATTGTGAATAGGATTCCTTATTTAATGTTTGTTTCTCCTCTATTGTTACTTGTGTAAGAAAGCCATTAATTTTTGCATGTTTACTTTGTAGCCTACCACTTTGCTATATGAATCTATTGTTTTAGAGCTTTTTAGTAGAGTCTTTAGGGTTTTCTAAATATAGAATACTGTCATCTGCAAATAGTGAGAGCTTGACTTCTTCCTTTCCTGTCTGAATGCTGTTGATATCTTTTTCTTGCCTAATTGCTATGCAAGTAATTGCAGTACTATGTTGAATAGGGGTGGCAAGATGGGGCAGCTTTGTCTTGCAGATTTCAGAGGAATGGCTTTCACTTTATATATTGAGTATAATACTTGCCATGGGTTTGTGGTAAATGACCTTCACTATATTGAGAAAAGTTCCTTCTATTTCCATCTTATTGAGAGTTTTTATTATGAATAGGTGTTGAGCCTTATCAAATGCTTTCTCTGCATCTATTGATATGTTCGTATGACTTTTATTTTTCCTTTTGCTGAAAGGGTATATTACATTGATTGTCTTGTGCATGTTAAACCATCCTTGCATTTCTGAAATGAAATCTACTTGGTTATAGTTCATGACCTTTTTGATGAGATGTTGGATCTTACTTGCTAGTATTTTGTTGAGGATCTTTGCATCTGTTCATCAGGGATATTGGTCTGTAGTTCTCTTTTTTATGTGGCATCTCTGATTTTGGTATCAGGGTGATGTTAGCTTTGTAAAAATTATTTGGGAGTATTTCTGTTTCTTCAGTTTCCCTGAAGAACCTGAAAAGTATTGGTAGTAGGTCCTCTTGAAAGGTTTGAATGAATTTGCTATTGAATTTATCTGGGCCTAAGCTTTGTTTTTGGGAAGATGTTTGATTGCCATTTTAATTTCCTCAATAGTGACAGTTCTGTTCAGATATGCTAGAACATCTTGGTTCTAGCCTGGGAGGTTATAAGAGTCCAAGAATTTATCCATTCCTTCCAAATTCTCTTGTTTTATGGCATAGAGTTTCTCCCAGTAGCCTCTGATTACCCATTGAACTTCTGTAGTATCTGTAGCAATCTCTCCCTTTTCATTTCTAATTCAGTTTACTAAGTTTCTCTGCCTTTCTTTGTGAATTTTGCTAGTGGTTTATCAATCTTATTTATTTTTTCAAAGAATCAACTCTTGATTTCATTGATCTTTCAGGTTGTATTTCAAATTTCAAATGCACTGGTTTTTGTTCTAAGCTTTATTATTTCATTCCGTCTTCCTATTTTTGGTTCATTTTGTTGATTGCTTTTCAATTTTACAAGCTTTGCTACTAAGTTATATATGTGTAAGCCACTTATTATTTCCTGAAGAGTGTTTGCAAAACTATAAAATTTCCTCTTGTACTGCTTTTGCCCTGTCCCACAAATTCTGATAGTTTGTGACTGCATTCTCATTTATTTCCAGGAATGTTTTTGATTTTCTCTTTGATTTTGTCTTGACCCACTGATTGTTCAGTATTGAGCTGTTTAATTTTAGGTGCTAATATTCTTACACTGTGTCTGTTTGTTAGTCTCTTCTAATTTCAGCGTATTTCGATCTGAAATGTAGTTCATACAATTTCTATCCTTTGATTTGTATGGACATATGTTTTATGGGTTTATATGTTTTATTCTATTCTGGAGCATGATCCATGTGTATTGGAGAAGAATGTGTATCCAACTTTCTGAGGATGGAGAGCTCTTTAAAAATCTATTAAGCTACTCTCTTCCATTTCTCCCTACAGAGCACTATATTTTTGTTAGGTTTTTAAAAGCCTAATTGATTTATCAAGGGGAGATAAGGCGGTGTTGATGTCTCCCACTATTATTGCATTTATATTGATGTCTTTTTCAAATTTGACTATTGCTTTAAATATTTTGCTGTTCCCTCACTGGGTACATATATGTTTAGGATTGTAATTTCTTCCTGTTGTACATATCTCTTAATTAAGAAATGCCCTCATCTGTCATCTCATAACTTTTATTTTTTGGTGCCACACCTGGGGACACTTAGGGGTTACTCCTGGCTATGCGCTCAGAAATCACCCCTGACTTGGGGGGACCATATGGAATGCTGGGGGATCAAACTACAGCTCGTTCTAGGCTAGCACAGGCAAGGCAGACGCCTTACTGCTTGTGTCACTACTTCGGCCTCAGCGTCTTATAACTTTATTAAGTCTAAAGTCTGTCATCTGATATTAGTATGGCCACTCCAGTCTTTTTATGGGAGTTGTTTGCTTGGATGATTATCCCCTTGGGGGACCATATGGGATGCTGGGGATAGAACCCAGGCCCATCCTAGGTTGGCTGTGTGCCAAGCAAATGCCCTATCACTATGCTATTGCTCTAGCCTAGGGTGAAGTATTCTTGGTGTAGCATTCATTTGGTTGTGTTTTATCACTATTTCACCTCTGCCTTTGAACCTCGCTGGCTTCTTGTGACAAATCAGGTGTAAATTTTTTTTTTTTTTTTTTGGTTTTTGGGTCACACCTGGTGGTGCTCAGGGGTTACTCCTGACTCTGCACTCAGAATTCACTTCTAGCGGGCTCGAGAGATTATATGGGATGCCTGGAATCGAACTGGGGTTCATCCAGGGTTGGCTGCCTGCAAGGCAAACACCATTCTGCTGTGCTATTGCTCTGGCCTCCTGATCTATTGTAAATTTTAAGAATGCTCTTTTGAATGTAATTTTCCTTTTTGATCTTGTTGCTTCCAGTATTCTATCTCTGGGATGCATTATGACTAGGATGTGTCTTGGGGTGCTTTTCTTTGGACTTATTTTGGCTGGTACTTTTCAGGCATGCAGGATTTGGTTGCACACACTTTTTATCTTTGGGAGTTTCTCTGCAATGGCGTCCTTGACTGTTGATTCTTCATGGGGTTTTTCTTCCTGGGTCTCTGGGACTCCAATGATTCTTAAGTTGTTTCTATTTAAGTTTATTAAAGACTTTGATTTTTTTTTTGTTTGTTTTTGGGCCACACCCGGCGGTGCTCAGGGGTTGGTTACTCCTGGCTGTCTGCTCAGACATAGCTCCTGGCAGGCACGGGGACCATATGGGACACCGGGATTAGAACCAACCACCTTTGGTCCTAGATCAGCTGCTTGCAAGGCAAACGCCGCTGTGCTATCTCTCCGGGCCCAAGACTTTAATTTTTATCTATTCATATTCTTTGAGGATTTTTTTTCCATTGCCTAATTGTTATAAGCCTCTATTTCCATCTCTTCTGTTGTATCATCTTATAGCCCTCCGCTACTTTTATGCTGTTGAGGAGGCATTCCATTAAGGTTTTTATTTTGTCAACACTTTTTTCAATCTTTTTATTTCAGTTTGAAATTTTCTCATTTCTACTTTTCTCTTGATTGTTCTTTGTGTTTTGTTCAGTTTGTTCGATGCTTTCTTTGAGTTCTATGAACATTCTTCATATATCTTCTGTAATATCCTAATCTGATAGGCTACATAAGTGGTTTGTACGTTTGGGTCATAAGAGCTATCATCTTCTTTCTCTAAACATGATGGAGGCTTGCATTTTTCCCATTGTCATGATTGCAGTGTAGTGTTTTCTAAGTGCCATGGTGGGGACTCATTACCTTAGAGAAGTGCATGGCCAAGGAGTGAATTAGAGTGGCTCTGCTCCTCAGGATCTATCTTTGATGGTAGGGGTCACTGAGCTGATGATGCTTTCTGGGCACTCCCCTTTCTGCCTCAGGCTTTGGTGGAGGAAGTTTCTTACCTGGCACTTTTTGAGTACCACCAGACTCTCCTTTCTGCCTCAATCCTTGATGATAAAGTAGTTTATGTGATGACAATGCTTTGAGAGAGCTGCCAAATAGACTTCTGTCTCAATCTTTGGTGAAGGGGGTCGCATAGCTCGTGACTCTTTTCAGGTACCACCAAACAAACTCTTCTTTCAGCCTGGGAGGCTAGTTTCTTTATCTATCTTCAATTTAGAATAATATTTATTTATCTAT
>PVKC010022178.1:0-17804 GCA_004027635.1 Crocidura indochinensis
CTGATCAGGGTAGGATCAGGGTGGGTCCAGAAAGCCACCCTAGAGTAGGGTCCAATCACTGATCAGGGTAGGATCAGGGTGGGTCCAGAAAGCCACCCTAGAGTAGGGTCCAATCACTGATCAGGGTGGGTCCAGAAATGTTTATACATAGAAATTCCAAATCATGATAAGATTAGAAATGTTTACATATGCAACACAGTAGTTTTGGAATTCATAACAAAATGGATATATAATGATAAAATATTAACTATCATGCTAACATCATAATAGAATGTTACTTCCACTATCCTCATTAGAGCCAGAGCTAGTTCAGTGCCATTCAATGTGATGTATCAGTCAAATAAGCTGAAAGAAAATGAACTTTAAGTAAAACTTTTGAAAGTTGAAAGAAAACAAGAAACATGGCATAAATCCAGTATTTGCATTGTCACAAAAGAGAATATACACACAGAAAGGATTGCTTATTTTTAGTCAGAAAAGCTCATATATTTGTAAGTTCCAAGACTATATGAACATTTTGTCCATGATCTTCAAAGACCAACTTTCTCTCTCTAGTCTGGATATCAAAATGAAAATGTGTGGGGACGGAGCAGTGGTGCAGAGCTGTAAGGCACCTGCCTTGCCAGCACTAGCCTAGAACAAACCATGATTTTATCCCCCTGCGTCCCCAAGACAGGAGTGATTTCTGAGTGCATAGCAGGTGTAAACCTTGAGCATCACCGGGTGTGGCCCAAAAAACAAACAAACAAACAAAAAAAACAAAGCAAAGCAAAAGGAAAATGTGTGCATGTTTTCTGTTTTTCTTTCCGTTTTGAGTTTCACTAACCTGTGAAATATAAAGCAAAATTATCTGGTAAACAAACTCATCACTAACATCTAGGACTCGAGATGAAAATGATAGCAAATGTCTGAGAGAGAAATTAGAAGAGAAGTAACTTTGGCAATCGAATAACAATGAAAATTTGTTGGTGGGTGTATTGAATCCCCCTGCATCTATATACTCCTAAATTCTAAAATGTTGCAAAGTTGTAATAAATCATTTAAAAATTGTAAGTCACATGAGTTGCCTGGATAAGAAACCTGAGCACTTACTCCTGCATTCCCCATCCTAAATATGTGCACTATCATACTTTACATGTGCAAGAAATCTCTTTGCCTTTGAAGAAAGTTGTATTCTCCCTTAAGTGTGCTACTCTCTTTCTTATTCTCTCCTTCCGTACTCAATGTATCCAAGTGAGAGTTGAATTTTATCTTAAAGATAATCAAGCTGTCAATAAATAGATTTATGTAAAATATAAGAATAAATTTTAATTATAATAAATATTACTTTATACAGTATACATGCACTTATGTTATATATTTTAACTCACTTTATCATCACACATGGAATTTAGACATATTTTTAGCAAAGTTTAATTTTGAGTTAACAATATGAAAGTACTTGTATATTTTGGCATCTAAGTTTATATCTAAATTTCAGAATTTATAAATATAATCCACCAAAATATTCATACCTTTGTAATAATTTGAAAAGTACTCATTTATAAGCTTTGTATTTATTCGCTAAGTTCTCTATAAAGGAAAAAATTACAGTTAGAACAACATATGCTACAGTTGATGAATACAGAAACAAATACCTTAAAATATTTATAGATCATATAAGAAAAACAACTGGACCATCTAATTTCAAGGTTCATAAAAAAAGTATTATTTTGTAAACAGATGACATTTTCATTTTTTATTTAGTTTTCTGTTTGTTTTGCTTTGTTTTTACTTTTTGAGCCACACCTGATGATATTCAGGGTTACTCCTGACTATGCGTTGAGATATCGCTTCCTAATGGAAGTCTGTCCCGGGTTAGTGCGTTCAAGGCAAATGCCCTACCATTTGCACCAAAACTCCAGCCCTTATTTTTTATTTATTTGTTTTTTTTTTTGCTTGTTTTATTTTTTCTTACTAAATATTTTTTATTCTTATCACAAATGTGAGTGATAATCTGGATGGACATTCTGTCAAATATATTTTTTCTGTTCAGAATTATGTGACATTGCATTACTTACTCCCCTTGTCCTTAACACTTCTTTGAAAATTTTCTGTTACTCTTTTGAAGACTTCCTTGTATTTGATATTTAAATTTTCTATTCAATGCTTTATAATTATTTTTAATTTTATTTTTTCCTGTTTAATTATAATGTTTATTTTGTACATTGGGGTTATTTTATTTGTCTCTAATGACTATAAATTCAAGTTATTAACTGTTTTTGTTGCTTGAGAAATTTATACGCTATTATTTCTTCAAATATAAAAATGTCCTTTCTATCTTTAACAAAAATATGTAGCACAGTGATTTATTAAACTGTTTATAATACAGTCTCTCAGACATTAAATATTAACCACCATACTCACCACAGTGTGACTTTCTTTTTTACCAGTGCCCTCAATTTCCCCCTACCACCACAGCCTACCTCTTTGCGGGTACAAATTTTCTTCATATTATTTTACAATACAAAGGCATATGGAATTATCAAAACATAGATCAACAAGTGACAACTTGTAGTAATTGTTATATCTCAAAACGGTGCTACTCAAGTCAGTGTCTAGGATTTACTTGGATGTGGTTGATGGTGGTCGAATTTTTTATGATACTGGTTTGGCTAACTGAGCTTGGTAGATTGCTCTGTAACTTTCCCATCAAATTTGCTGTGATTTCACTGGAATGAAACTACTATAAATTTTGAGATGGCTAACAAGCCATGTGGGTCTAGGATTTATAGATCTGAAACACATTTGGTAGCTTGGAAGTTTGAATGATTTAAGTAGAGAATCTAGTCTATTTTGTCTGAGGTATGGTGCTGGGCTGTTGTGGTTCATGCAGAAAAGGAAAATCTGCTTCCCATTCTGAGAATGCCACCAATATATAAGCTACTGGGAACAATCAATAGCCATTATTTTCTTTTGTAACTTGATAACTGATACCAGAACTGCACTACCTGGGAATTATTGGCAGCCATTATTTTCTTCTGGATCTTAGAAGAAATACCAAAATGTTTTTCTGCTGGGTAGATATCAAGAAATAATTTTTTTGTTTTGTTTATTTTACTTCCAAAATCCTGATGTTGAGAAAGTCCTCTGATATTATCCCACATCACCTTATGTTATCATTTTCTCCATTTTGAAGCTATGCTTTAGAGCTGATTTCTTATTTATATTCAAATTCACTAATTTTATTATTTTATTCCTAACTTTTCCTCTTGAATCCTTCTCTTATATTAAGTTCAACCTATATATACTTTAGCTCTGTTATTTGTTTAGGATATTCTCCAACTTTTATATTTTCTGTAAGGTAAAGTTCTTATTTATTTGTTTATTTATTTATTTATTATTTTGGTTTTTGGGTCACACCCGGCAGTACTCAGGGGTTACTCCTGGCTCCATGCTCAGAAATTGCTCCTGGCAGGCACGGGGGACCATATGGGGCACCGAGATTTGAACCGATGACCTTTTGCATGAAAGGCAAACGCCTTACCTCCATGCTATCTCCCGGGCCCCAAAGTTCTTATTTATTGATCTATTTATTTCGGTGAGCATTATTAAGAATATTGTGAAAATCATTAAAATACTTTGATAACTATTAG
The DNA here is from genome assembly GCA_004027635.1 of Crocidura indochinensis. Classification (NCBI taxonomy): domain Eukaryota; kingdom Metazoa; phylum Chordata; class Mammalia; order Eulipotyphla; family Soricidae; genus Crocidura; species Crocidura indochinensis. Next base: position 3,636 of record PVKC010022178.1, read on the forward strand.
GTATCAAGAGGTCATAAATGGTGGCAAATATTATGACTGTATAGGTTACTTAATCATCAGTTGCATCTATGTTAGTTTCATCTGGAAAAAATGTACATTTTCTTCCTAAAAATAAGTATCACAGTTTGTCATTGGCCCCACTGGCCCACAAATAGACAAAATCATTAAGAGAAACCTCTTTTTCACAAGAAATTAAATTTCATTCAAGAATATAATAACATTGATGATTATTTTGGCTTCTAAATTAAAGCAAATATACTGATTTTCTTCCAGTTATTTTATCAGCTGAATTTTGATAAACACAGTATTCTTTCAGTTAAACCATAATATATAACAATGACCATAAAAATATGACATACAATTCTCTGTAAATTAGTTTGATAGGACATCAAACTGATAATATAACAGCAGATAAGGCACTTACTTGTATATAGCTGACCTGGATGTTTGCTGGCTCCATGTAAGGTTCCTTTAACTTGTATTTCTAGAATAATCTGTGAGTGCATGTGTCTATTGTAACTTAATTTTTTTCAAATCTAATGCTTTTATCAATTGAGTGACATTCTAAGTCTGAGTTAATTTAATTCAAGTATATGAATTTCATAAAAACTCTCATGGAAAAGAGTAAGAATATATCCAAATGAGTTAAAAAATATAGCTCCCTTCTAAAGGACAAATAATTTTACAAAGGCCATTTCAGTGCTTCCCCTTTCAATAGAACTCAAAAGAGAAAAGCACTTCAGTAGTTCACAATGAATCAGCTCTAGTAAAAGAACAACTAATTTTATTTTTCACAGTTCTTTCTAACTGTGCAACTAAAATTGCCTTGTGTAAATTAGTATGAGATTTTAGTTAGGAGAGCACAGCTTGAGGTTGTAGAAAACCTCTAACACTTATGTCTTATCAGCAATATGCTTTTCTGTTTGTGATCACAAGTTTTTTCTCTGTCTTCTTTTTTCCTAAAAAGTCCTGCTGTTTCTTCCCCACACATAGCAAGTGCTATGTCCCTCTGGGCTCCAATACTGAACATACTGACACACAGTGTTTCTGTTCCCTTGATGGCTATTTAAACTGAAGGGAGTTTATTGGATTTTTCCCCAAGACTTCTAAGTATATTGTGTTGATATTTTAACATACTAGTCTAATTACCATCTATTTAAAAATACTGAGTAATGTGAGAAAAATGTTTAAGAAAAAATTTTATGTAACAGTTTGTTAAAATTAAACAAAAAATTCAAAAACATTTTATCCTCTATTTTGGGATTGTGTATGTGAATGGAAGTAGGGACCTCTTTTACTAATACATTCTATATCACTTGTTTTGCAACATAACCGATTTTCAAATTTTGAAAAAGTATTCATTTGGAAGATTAAACCATTCACTTTCAAATAATTTCAGCCCTTACTTTTTGCAGGGGTGGAACCATTCTTTACAGTGATCAGAGCCTAATCCTCTCTCTGTGCTTGAGAGCACTACTGGCAGTACTCAGGGAGACATATGCTGTACTGAATATCAAACTTGCATTATCCATATGCAGACAAGTGCCATAAACCCTTTACTATCGCTGGCCAAATTATTTAATTATTTAGTCCTTTAACAGAAGTCTGTCAAAGTTTCAGTGGGTTTTATGAATTGTTATGTCAACTGATACAATTGTATTTTTTTCCAGGATTTTGATTTTCCTTTTATATTTCATGATTTCAATGTGTATAATAGTATCAGTTCATTGGGTGACAGGTAGTCAGTTGGAAATATATTTTTAATTATATATCATTTTTAGATTTGTCATTTTTTTCACAACTGCACTTGAAATTTTGTTTCCTTATCTTTTAAGCATCTAATGTGGTTCTCAGACTTTAGAGTGGGATATCATGTTATTTCTATCACACACTGTTTTGAGAAAATAATAGATTATTTAAAAAAGGAGAGTAATGTCATGCAGCAGTATTATAAGTAAAATTAACCAAAAAATACCCCAAAACAATAAATGGTTGAATATCAAGTTGAAACCACATTCTAGTTAATAAAAATAGAAAAAAATAGGAGAAAAATGCACTATCTGTGACTGGAAAATAGACTTTAAACATGATCTATAAGTGCACAATTTATATTTCTCATTCAATTCCCTGCCCACCAGATGGTATCTATGCTTCAATTTATTTACTTAGAAATGATTTCATAACTGCTTTATATTTCAATCATGCTTTAAATTATAATTATTTTTAAGTAGGGACCCAGGAGATAGCATGGAGGTAAGGTGTTTGCCTTTCATGCAAAGGGTCATCGGTTCGAATCCCGGTGCCCCATATGGTCCCCCGTGCCTGCCAGGAGCAATTTCTGAGCATGGAGCCAGGAGTAACCCCTGAGCACTGCCGGGTGTGACCAAAAAATATATTTTTAAGTAGAAAATACAGTTACATTTAAAAGTAACAAAGATAGGGATCAGAGCAGTGGAACAGTGGTAGGGCGCTTGCCTTTAATGCAGTTAATCCAGGAGGGACTGCGATTTGATCCCCTGGGGTACCATATGGTCCCCCAAGCCAGGAGCGATTTCTGAGCTCAGCCAGGAATAACCCCCTGAGTGTCACTGAGAGTGGCCCAAAAATCTAAAACTGAAAATTATAAAAATGGAGAGAGAGAGAGAGAGAGAGAGCATGTATTCAAGACAAAACTTGAATTCCAAGGGAAAAAAAGCTTGCATTAAGATAGACACCAATCTGGGGCCAGAGAGGTGCGCTAGAGGTAAGGTGTCTGCCTTGCAAGCACTATCCAAGGAAGGACCGCTGTTCAATCCCTCGGCGTCCCATATGGTCGGTCCCTCCAAACCAGGGGCAATTTCTGAGTGCTTAGCCAGGAGTAATCACTGAGCATCAAACGTGTGTGTCCCCCCCCCCAAAAAAAAAAAACAAATAAAAAACAAACAAAAAGAAAAATACCAATCTGAACAAACTTCAGACATGTTGAATATTTGAAGTGATATCACCAGGATTTTTTGGACTGAGATGAGTACCCCTTCTTCTAGGAGGTGACAGAGAAAACCAAGCCATGGAAAAGCTTCAATATCAGTAATAGTCTTTTGAATTTGGATAGCGTCATTTGATGGAACACACCGATTTAGATGGCAATATGTATCTGAGCTCAATTAATATGCAGAAACAAATAAAATGACAGAATGGAAGTTAACAAGAGTTTGTTAAACCTTCTGCCATTGTCTCCATGACTTCCTTGGAGAGAAAGTAAATTTTGCAACTTGGCTTGCCACTGTACTTCTTTTATTTCCCTTTTATTTTTCTTTCTTCTATTCCTTTGTCTTTTTTTTCACTAGTTTTTCTATTTTCTACTATTATTTTTAAAAATAATTTTGCTCTCCCTTATATGGAAAAATATATTATGGTCAACTATGTCAACTATGTGATGCATTTTCTATTTTACATAAAGTTAAAAAAAGAAAAATATTTAAATAAGATAACATATAAAATACAAAATTATTAAGAATAAATTTGAAATTCAATATCAAACATTAATATTTGTATTGTAAATATCTACAATTATTCTAAACTTATTATATAAGATCATATCATTACTCCTAATAAGAGAAACAAGGCATTCAAGTAAGTAGATAAAATAATGATGCAATGCTATGCATGACTTAAATCAACTCATTAATATTTACACAGAATATTTGATGCATCTGAAAATTCATATACATGTTGTCTGATCAAAAGTAAAATTCTGTTTTCCAAATCTTTAGTATTTATTATTCTATTCTAGTATGACGATCTAAAATGTATTCAGCTATAAAACTTTAATTTTTAAAGATGAGAAAATTTTTGAATTTTAAATTAAATTTTAAGATTAAAAATAAGTATAATTTATTCAAAGATCATACCAAATATACTAAAAGTACTAAATTATGTGCTACTTATTGAATATTATTCATTAAAAGAATTAAAACAGCATGACTCAAAAAGTTATTACAGGGTTTTTTGTTTTGCTTTGTTTTGTTTTGTTTTGTTTCGTTTTTTTTGTTTTTTGGGTCACATCTGGTGATGCTCAGGAGTTACTCCTGGCTATGCACTCAGAAATTACTCCTGGCCCAGAGGACCATATGGGATGCTGGGGATCGAACCCAGACTGTCCTAAGTCAGCCACTTGCAAGGCAAATGCCTTACCGCTGTACTATCACTCCAGTTCCAAGTCTTATACATACAATATATTTATAATGAAAATACTAAATGAAAATCATTAATACTAGGATGAAATAAAAATGCATGCATAAAATAAAATATGCATTCATCATGTTTCTTAACCATTCTAGCATGTATTAAATTAAACAATTAAATATGAGTCAAATTTTTGCTAAAGTCACCACTTTGCGTTTTGTTTTTGTTGATATTCCTCATTCCTTACAAGTATAAATAAAGTATGCATGTGTGCTGTGTATGTGTGTGTATTTCTTAACACTTCCTCTATTTGCTTAAGTGATGTCGAGGAATAAATCATAGAACATTATTTCTGTTCTGTTATCACTGGATCCTTTGAAAAATTAAAATGGACAAGAAGTTTGGAGAAGGCACATGGCTGTACTCAGGGCTTACGTTTGGCTCTGCACTCTGGGATCATTCACAGAAGGCTCAAAGGACCAAGTATCAAAATTTGAGACTGTGTGCAAATAATTCACACTGTGTGTTATATGAAAGGACCCTGGATTGATGTTGCTTAGTGTGTGTGTGTGTGTGTGTGTGTGTGTGTGTGTGTGTGTGTGTGTTGTGTGTATGTGTGTGTGAGTGATTTCTTTAGTTGGGTGGTGTAGGTCACAGCTAGTAGTTTCAAAGTTTAGTCCTTGTTCATTTACTCAGAAGTTACTTATAGTGGTGCTCAGATAACTATATAAGGTACAGGTTTCACTGGAGTGGTGCATAAAAGCACATTACCTGCTTTGCTATCTCTTTGGCACTATATTGAACTTATTTTTAAAATTTCTGGGGGGGTCACACCAGGCAGCACTTAGGGGTTACTCCTGGCTCTGCTCTCAAAGATCTCCTTGGTATGCTTGAAGGATCATATGGGATGCTGGAATTCGAACTAAGGTCCTTCTTGCACCATGTTGACAGTGTGCAAGGCAAAAGCCTTACAGCTGTGCTATTGCTCTGGCCCTTATATTGAAGTTTAAACTCTTGCACCTGCCTACTCTGAGAGTTATTTATATATATTATTTTCTAAAATCAGTTATACTTTACCACACATGAAACTTTGTCAAAATGTTATTTTTCATATTTCATTGAATAACTTAATAGCTTGCATAAAGACTTTCCAAAAGCTGCTTCAAATTTATATTAGCTCCAATATTTATATTCTGTAAATGTTATATATATCAATATTTTATTTATTTTACAAATAAGTTGCATGATGCTATTGATTTATAATCTGACATTTATTTGCCTCAGAGATTATAGATGAAGCATAATTTTTGACTTTCTATATAAGTGAAAGATAGCGTGGCAGGTTATGCCATAGAGAGCACACAAACTTTTTTCACATAATGCTTATAATGAGGCTTGTCTCTGACATTTATTGTTGCAGAAAACCCAAAAGTCACCCTCATTATTTCTCCATTCTGTCTGCTTGATTGTAGGTTTTCTTCATATTTTGGTGTTTAAAGCACCAGTGTATAATATAAATTTATTTTCTGAAGAGTATTTGTTATTGTTAATTCACTTGACTTTACACTAAATCCTTTAAAGATTTTCATGGTTTGGTTACGTTATACATTTTGTTATAGATTTTTGTTATGTTATCAATTTTTATGTTCTTGTCTATTTTCCCATTTTCTCTTTTTATTTTTCATAATCCTTTCTTTATATGTGTGTCTTTATCAGACTTCTTGGTTATTCCTCAGACACTAAATATTTATTATTTCCTAAAGATTTCACATTTACTTTGACTTTTGCTTGGAGCATACCTCTATTTGATAGTCATGCGGTCAGGTTTAATTTCTATAAATCTTTGCCCCAATATGCTTTCACTGATGACAAAAGCTTTTGCAAAACCAGCAGATCAATAGCTCTTCACACATAAGCTCTCATTTCCAATACTTTGTATCACCTTCCCTTTCTTAATATCATAATTCTTAGATTCTATCATGTAATATATTTAGTTTGTACTTACATATCATAGTTTACCTAGTCTTAGTTTTGTGAAACCATGGTTTTCTCAAATATATCACCCTATCTCAGAATATAAGTTTTAGCATCTATGTTTTAGCAATACATATATTATGCATATAGTTGAATAGATGGAAAGTTCATATCTAAGGAATCTAATAATAGAGTGAATACATTACTTTCTCATTTTTATAATGACGAAATAACCATTTTATGGCTATAAAACCTACTTTATATATTCTTTACATTTGTTCATTTTATTGTCATTATAATATTATATTGCTTTGCATTTTTCAAAGTAGCTCCACGTAATATTTTTCATTAATTTTTATTCTCAAACTTTATCTTGATTTGCTGTAATGCAACAAAGCATTAGAATGTCATCTTTTAGAGGAAACCACAGTTAATTGATTTACTGATACTTTATTTCTCTTATGATAAGATCACCATAAAGAACCATCATTTATTTATTGCATCATCACTGTCATATTTAAATGTCATCAGGACCTCGATGATATTTCTAATTTTCATAAATGTGAGCATTAGGAAATTAAAAAAATTTAATTATATATTGATCAATTTTATTCACTCTTAATTGGACTACAATGAACTTTCACACACAACACATGCCTTACATAATATATGTAGAATATTTTGATTTGATTATATCAAGTATCTTAAAACAACTTTCATTTTGATATGGTAAACCATGAATGAGCTTCAAATTTCCTCATTCTGATCTTTTCTGATATATCAAAGTGGCTATCTGGCCAGGCTTAAAGTAGCTATTACAAGAATTTTTTTAAAACTGTAGTTGGGGCTGGCGAGGTGGCCCTAGGGGCAAGGTGTCTGCCTTGCAAGTGCAAGCCAAGGAAGGACTGCGGTCCGATCCCCCCACGTCCCATGTGGTCCCCCCCAAGCCAGGGGCAATTTCTGAGCGCTTAGCCAGAAGTAACTCCTGAGCATCAAACTAGTTGTCCCGAAAAAAAAAAATAGTGTAGTTAAGAGGAGAATTTTAAAGAGTACCACATGTTAAAAACATAGCAATTAAAGAATAGAAGTACTTTCCAGGAATTAGACAGCAATAATTTTAACAATATACTAACCAGGACATAGTAGTCTAAGTTATGATATATCTTCATGTTTATGTTGAAAACCAAGGAATCACTCAATGTTTAATGTAATGTGTCATCACGTATTAAAGCTTGCTTAAGCATGTTGTTCTCACTGATTAAATTTGAAAAAAAAATCATAGTGAATAATGAGTATAACTTAATTGAAACAGTAGAATAAATAAATAAATAAATAAATAAAGATCAGATTGAGAGTCCATTCATTTAGATGAATGCTGGTATGTCCCCAAACAGCAAAAAATCCCAAGTACAATAGAAGTTATTATTATAAAATATTAGTAATGAACACTAAACTATGTTCCTGCATCCAGGTTTTTTTAAGGGTAGAACCCTGTTTTAATTTTCTTTTGATTTATCAATTTATGTAATCACTGAATTATCTTTACCTAATTTCTAATGGCTTTAAATTCATAGAAATGTCAAATCTTACTCTCAGCTTGAATGATTTATTTTCTCTAGCTGAAAATGAAAAAGGTAAGAATCATAAGTAACAGATTTAAGCTTCCCAAACATTAGAAAAGTGTACTTTAATTCTTTTTTTTCTTTCCTTTTTGGGTCACACCTGGTGATGCTCAGGAGTTACTCCTGGCTATGAGCTCAGAAATCACACCTGGTTTGGGGACAATATAGGAAGCAGGGGAATTGAACTGTGATTAGCATGTGCAAGGCAAATGCTCTGCCACTTGCGCCACCACTTCAGCCCCGGAATTCTTAAGTATATTTTTCATATAAATCATTAAACAATGATAGTGGTTATTATTGTACCTACTGAGGATTTTTTTTGGGGGGGCACATTTGGTGACGATGCTCAGGGGTTACTCCTGACTATGCTCTCAGAAATTGCTCCTGGCTTGGGAGACCATATGAGAAGACGGGGATCAAACTGTGGTACATCCTGGGTCAGCCGCATGCAAGTCAAACACCTTATGGCTATACTATTGCTTAGTCCCTTACTTATAATTTTAAGTGACATAAATATATATGTTAATATGCTATTTGTATATTTCTTATATAGTCAAGTTTTCTCTAAATTATTTATATAGATATTTTATAATATAAAATTCTGAAAAAAGTTTGTGTTAGTTTACCTGTATATATACATTTATATTTAAATAATCTTATCTTATTGACATATGCAACATTCTTTATTTTAACAGGGGTAAAAAAAGGTAAACAAAACTAAACGGTGCATATATATGTTTATATATTATATATATGTATATATATATATACAATGTCAGCATATTTTGAAATATGTACTTTTCTGAAGTTCTCAAAATCTCTTCTTGATTGAAATCACCTATTGTCAGTGAGCTAAAGCAGTTTAATAAAATATGGCTTTGTCTGAGACAACTAGACCACCTGACTGCAGTACACATGCTTCTCAATTCTACATTATAATAGCCTAGAAAAAGTATAATGCATACTGTGCAAATATTTTTCCCTTTCAATAAGCATTATTTTTATTTATATATTATATACGTATTTTGTTTTATCTATGGAAGCTTTTGTTTAACATAGTCCTGTTTGTTTATTTCTACTTTTTTTTTTGTCATTGGGTCCTTCTCATTAAATAGTCTTCTGAAGCTGATATTGTGAACTGTTCTACCTAAGTTTTCTCTTATGAATTCAATGAGCACAGATCATTAAAATATTTATTTTTCAATTTTATTTGTTAATGGAGGGAAATAGTTTAGTTCTAGTTTATTTCTTTTTGCATAGGTACACAGTTTTCTTAATATTATTTTTCATCGATGTAGTTTGAACAACATTACATTACTTGATCTTAACAGCTATTAATACATATTTTTTAAAATTAATTTTTATTTTGACCAAAGTGGATTTCAAATCTTTCACAGTAATATTTTAGGTACATAGTGGCATTGAATCAGGGGCATTCCCGCCACCAATGTTATCCTCCCTCCACGCCTGTTCCCAGCAAGCATCCCATATCCCCCTCATTTGACCTGCAGGGTTGCTAGTATAAGTAGTCCCCTCTGTGTTTAATTAATACATATTTAAATGAGTATTTAATAACATCTATTATTGATTTCTTTATATTTAAATATTTGTTTCCCAGTGGTCCGTCCTAGGCTAGTGGGCGTAAGGCAGATACCTTACAGCCTGTGTTACCGCTCCGGCCCCATCTTTCACAATTTTTTTGTATTATTCTAATCGTTTTTATTTTGACCAAAGGGGATTACATATCTTTAGCAGTAATATTTTAGGTACATATTAAATTGAATCAGGGAATTCCCATCACCAAAGTTGTCCTCCCTCCATATCTGTTCCCAGTTTGCATCCCATATTCCTCTCCTTTACCCCCAGGCTACTAGTATAAGTGGTCCCCTCTATGTCTAGCACGTTATAGATTGGGTGTCGATTCTTTTGTGGTTGTTTTTAAGTATGATCATTTTTATTACTACTTATTGAACTGTTTGGTCTTGGTACCCTCCATTATTTCCCCCTCAATTTGAGAGGCAGAGTTAGATGGTTCAAGTTATGTGGATATATTTGAAGAAATTTTTTAAGGTAGTTTTTGTTAGTCTTGTTTTGGTACCACATTCGGTAGCGCTTAGGGGTTACTCCTGGTTTTGTGCTAAGAAATTATTCCTGGTAGACTCATTCGGGAGATCATATGGTATGCTGGGGATCAAATCTGGGTGGTCTTGTGTTACACCCCACTCAGGAAGGGCTCACCTAGAAGTGCTTCTCAGCCTTCTTAGGTGTAGTGCACTCCTGAAAATAGAAATTATTTTGTCAAAAAGGCCCACTCAGAGTAGTCTAAACAGTTGACCTCTTTGAGTGGATTGTTTGGCTACAATTTCATATGTGGCTGTGATATCTCACTCTTTATCTTTACCTTTATAAAAAAAATTGGTTTATTTTTCTCAGACAAAAAAAATTACAGTTCCCAGAAACCGTCAAAAGTATCCTGCTGAGCTCCCTTTTTGTGATCTATCTCTCTCCTCACACTACCTTGAAGGTATCTGGTTTCCCTATCTGTCACTTCATATACTAATTCTAGCTCTGATCTCATTGGTTTAATCCCCTTTCTTTTCTCCCTGGCTATGCCCCAAGAATCTGTCTATTTAAGGCCCACTCAGATAATAAAGCTCTCTCTCTCTGGACCCTTCCTCACCACCGGTCACACCATGTAATTCTGTGTGGTCTCATCTATTTTCATTTTTATTTCATATCATATTTCATATTTTGTCCATTTCATGCATCTGCTTGATCCCATTGGATAAATAATATATACTAAGTTTTGCTTAGGGACTTTTATCAAATTATGATAATAAGTCCGCAGCAGTCTTGTCCAAGGCAAACACTAACCACTATGCTAAGGCTCTGGCCATTCATGTTTTACTTTAAATCACATACACACATGTAGTTGGAAAAGAAACCATTCAATAAAAAGATGAAATTCTAAACTCATTTTGAAAAAGTTTAATCATTCTTCAACCTCTAATAGTTTTATATATAGCACAAGATATATGAGCACTATTTCTTAGCATTAGATCTTGAACATTAGTTTTTCAGCTTTATCCTTGAGATTTGCTGCTAGAAGTAAAACAGTTTAAGGTCATTTCAGGGTCTACTTGTGAAACTGAAACGATGGCAAGTTAGACTGCAATACACCTCACACTTCTTTCTTAAAAACTTGTCTCATTTTCTTAAATAAATATTTAGCTATAAGTTTGTTTTTAAGTTTGGTACTATGAAACTGTGAAATTACTATTCTAAGATTATATTTGCATCTGTGAAAATAACTTTAAAGGCCCTCTTTTCCCCATATTTGATCATGTCATTCTTATCAGAATCTATTTATTTATTTATTTATTTGGTTTTTGGGTCACACCCGGCAGTGCTCAAGAGTTACTCCTGGCTCCATGCTCAGAAATTGCTCCTGGCAGGCACGGGGGACCATATGGGGCATCAGGATTCGAACCGATGACCTTCTGCATGAAAGGCAAACGCCTTACCTCCATGCTATCTCCCTGGCCCCAGAATTTATTTATCTTAAGGTTATTTAGCATGTCACATATTTTCATATCAATTCCTGATAAAAGTGTTTCATTGTGTGAGAAAAACTGCCTTATGCCCTTTTTAATGACAGTTATTCTCCAAATATTATATTACATCTACTCTAATTATCTTTTTTATTTTGTTTTTCTACTATTGTCCAAACTTTTAATTCAGGCATTCACTCTCAACAACCAACCCCTAAAATAGCAATTGTCATGTCTATATGAATTCTGTGATGACATAAAAATTTTATATTTTGTACTATATTATATGCATTACATTTGGTTTTCACCTAACTTGACAATTTATTAATAGTTGATGAAGAATAGCAAGTTCTATTTCTTCATAAATATCTCAACTGTCTAGGAACACCAAACTCCACTGGTTTCTCTAGTCTCTATCTTGTCATTTATTGTCAATACCTGATGATTATCATTGATCTGATGACAATTGCTTAAAAGACATGAGAATTTATCCTTCATCCTTACTATTATTATTGTCTTTCTTGGTGATGACACTATGTTTCATGTATTCAAATACATAAGTATATAATATAAAGGTCATTTTCTCTACATTGATATTTTCTTTCATATTGTATGCAATAATAAACCTACCTGCATTCTAATAAAAATCATATAGAATAGCTGTGCTTAAGTCTTTTTCTTTGCTTGGTGTTCCCAAAACACAAATTACAAAGTGTTTAACTTAGTTTTACATTTATGAAGATACAATTAATTAAATGAATGATAAATTAATATTTTTACTAGGCCTTTTTGTTCAATATATTTGTAAATTTTAGATCACTATAGATGCCTATATGTCTTATATTTTTAGGTTTATAATTTAATGGACTTTATATAAAACTGTACTTTTACTATTTTTGTCATTTGTCTATATTTGTTATTTTATTATTATAATCATCTAACAGTTTTTCTAAATAAGTTTCAAAAATTTTGGTGAAAGACTGATTTTCTGGGACAAATTAAAATGACATTTTTGTTCATAACACATCTAAGGTCTTCATGTAGGATTGAATGCTTTCATTCCCAAAGTTTAAGAACTTATACTCAATGGTGAAAGAGTAGATAATGAAACTGTTGTATATATACATATTACATACATAGAGAGATGTATAGAAAAATATATACAATGGTCACAAGGAATGATGCATTCATGCGATTCGCTTCAATACAGATGGAACTGGAGAATATCATGCTGAGTAAAGTAAGTCTGAAGGCCCCACATAAAGTACTAATTTTATCACTTATGTGTAATATAAAATAACATATCTAGGGAATGGTAGAGTAAAACATTAGCTCAGCAGTATAGAAATATAAATGCCAAAAAAAGAGAGAAATTTAGGGTGGAAGCAGTTAGAAAATTTAGAAGTAATATAAAAATATTGGTTAGGGGGGCCTGACCATCTATATTGTAAAGATAAAATATATGTATATAGATTTAAACAGTAATTATGGTTTCCAAATTAAAACAACTAAAGTTTAAAAAATGTAATGTCAATTGATTAGTTTAGGGGATGGAAAAGAATACAGGGTAATCAACTGAAGAGGCTGCTATGCATGTATGCATGTGTAACACACTAAATTAACCCAAAGTATAGTAGTGAAAAATTGCATTTGGGGGGAGGAGAAGATCCATACTCCGCCTGTCCAGGAAACAAACCTAGTTACTGCACTAATATTTATTTATATTGATGTGTTATAAAATGAAATATAATAGACTGTTAGATGTGTGTAAAAACACACAAGTAGAAACAGTATAGGTAAATATAATAAAGCAATTTCTAATGTTAAAGAACATGTCATAGGATAATTTATTTTATTAAACTTTCTGTGCATTTTGTGGTAAAAGAGGTATGATAATTGAATATCTCATCTTGTAAATATACTTTAAAGTCCAGAACTAAAGCTAATAGAAATGTATTCTTATTTTTTTCTAGACTAATTCCTATCATTAAAATTTAAAATTATTTATCCGCTTTCATTTTGGCTTAAGATTTTGTCATTGTTCCATATTGTCTTTTACTTATTTTTGTCTCAGTATTTTCCACAGACAAGAGTTTCCAACAATTATCACTCTTTCTGTCTTGCTTAGCTCAGCATAATGTCATAATTTGGTACAAATTCTTACAGAAATAAAGGTAGTCACCAAATTTATTTATAATAACAGATATATACAATGTCAGAGGATAAAATCTTAAGGCTGATACTTATCAGCATGGTTTTGACTCGCTTGTTATTTTCTCTTGCATAGTAAACTATTTGCTTTGAGTAAATTTACACTATACAGTAATTTTATTTATTTATTTTAAATATGGAACACTTCACTAATTTGCATGTCATCCTTGTACAGGGCTATGCTAATCTTACCTGTAGCATTCCAATTTTAGTATATGTGCTGCCGAAGCGAGCACACTATCCTATAAATTTAAAAAAGTAAATAGAATGCATCATACATGATGTAAAGAGTTCATATCTCATATTCCTAATAAGATCATTTAGGTTATAATCTAAATATTTTAAAATTATAATTTTGTAATCTAAATTATAATCTAAATATTTTAAAATTATGTAAAGCATTAATTATAATGTTTGTTTTATTTTTTTACTCACAGTCACTCAGCTCTTGGCTTACTTCTGCTTCTTTTTTTCATTATTATTCTTGGTGGGCCTCAGAGACCAGATGTGGTTTTTGGAATAGAACTGGGTTGGCCTAGTGCAGTGGTCGGCAACCTTTTTTTTTCAACTGAGCCAAATCTCACCAAAACCATGATTGAAATTTATTTTGAGAGCCACATTTGGGGGTGGGGGGTATCACACTCGGC
>PVKC010022179.1:0-17786 GCA_004027635.1 Crocidura indochinensis
ATTCTTGTTGGGTTTCAGTCTGGTTGACCTATCCATTGATGACAAGGCCGTGCTGAGGTCCCCCCAATTATTTTGTTGCTGTTGATGTTAATTTTCATCTTTGTCAACAATTGTATTAAATATTTTGCTGGACCCTCATTCGGTGCATATATGTTTAGAAGAGTGATTTCTTCCTGCTCTACATACCCTTGATTAATATATAGTGTCCACCTTTGTCCCTTACAACCTTCCTGAGTATAAAGTTTGCATTATCTGATATTAGTATGGCCACTCCAGCTTTTTTATGGGTGTTGTTTGCTTGGATAATTTTCCTCCAGCCTTTTATTTTGAGTCTATGTTTGTTCTGAGGATTCAGGTGCGTTTCTTGCAGACAGCAGAAAGTTGGATTGAGTTTTTTGATCCATTTAGCCACTCTGTGTCTCTTAACCGGTGCATTTAGTCTATTGACATTGAGAGAAAGAATTGTCCTGGGATTTGATGCCACCTTTTATCAAAATTTGGTGTGTCTTTTGGTTACTCTTGTGTTAAATTAGGTCTTTCAGTTTTTCTCTTAAGGATGGGTTTGAGTCTGTAAAGTTTCTGATTTGTTTTTTGTCTGTGAAACTATGTATTTTTCCGTTGAACCGGAAAGTGAGTTTTGCTGTGTAGAGTATTCTAGGTGAAGCATTCATTTCATTCAGTCTTGTCACAATATCCCACCACTGCTTCTGACCTTGAGTGTTTCTGGTGACAGGTCTGCTGTAAATCTCAAGGATGCTCCCTTGAATGTAATTTCCTTTTTTGATCTTGCTGTTTGCAGAATTATGTCTCTATCTGTGGGGTTCGTCATTGTGACTAGTATGTGTCTTGGAGTGTTTTTTCTGGGGTTTCTTTGATTGGTACTCTTCGGGCATGCAGGATTTGATCACATATATTCTTTAACTCTGGAAGTTTCTCTTTTATGATGTTCATGACCATTGATTTTTCCTGGAAATTTTCTTCCTGTGTCTCTGGAATTCCAATGATTCTTAGGTTGTTTCTGTTGATCTTATCATAGACTTCTATTTTCATCTGTTCCCATTCTTTGTCTTTTTTTTCCACTTTCTGTTCGTTTAAGTTTTTTTCCAATCTCTCCCGCTGTATGGAGTTGTTATTTACCTCATCTTCCACAGCACCAATTCTGTTATCAGAAGAAAATAAAAAAAAAAAAGATGTGCTGCTTGGGCCTGCAAATGTTGAAGCCACAAGAAACATATCTGGTGTTAGTCGATGGAGCATGAAAAAATTAAACTTGGGGTATCCACAAGCAAAATCTAGGCTCTAGTGCTTGAGGTATTTCTCCAATACTTTAAGGTAATTTTGATAAAATCAAATGCACAAAAATGTAACATATTTTGAGTATTTATGTGTGCTTACTTAGAACATACATAAACACACACACAAAAAACAATATATCCAGTCATAATAAAACTACTCTATAACAAGATCTGTTCTTTAAGCAGTATCTCATTTGCTAAGGAGATTTATGTCATAAGCTTACCTAAAGGCATGTCTGAGATGGAAAGGATGAAAGAAATATATGTATTTAAAAAACTGATCAAAAAAAGTACAAGTGGGGCTGGAGAGATAGCATGGAGGTAAGATGTTTGCCTCTCATGTAGAGGGACGGTGGTTCGAATCCCGGCATCCCATATGTCCCCTGAGCCTACCAGGAGTGATTTCTGAGCATAAAGCCAGGAGTAACTCCTGAGCACTACAGGGTGTGACCCAAAAAAACAAACAAACAAATAAAAAAATGAGTAAAAGTAAACATCTGCCTACACTATATGTGCTTATCTCAATTAATTAACATAAGCTTAGAATTTTACATGGCATTTTAAGGCATAGAAAGAAACAAATTTGAGCAATTATGCCTCTTAATACAATTATTCACAAGTTCAGGGCAGCAACAAACTTTCTAATAATGGTGTGAAACAAGATATTACAACAGAGAAAAATCAAGAAATTCTACCAAATAAAGACTAATTCTCTCTGTAGAAAAAAATTCAATATATTATTAAAAGATACATACAATAAAAATACTAGCAACAATAGGAAGAAAAAACAATATTGGCAGTATACAAGTACTTGTCATAGTCCAATAAGAATATTTCAAAAATAAGATAAAAAAAGATAACAGATTGTAGTTCAAAAAAAATAGGCACTTCACAGCCGAGTTGATCTGAAAGACTTGCTAATGCATTTTTAAATGCTCTCACTAGCAATGAAAGGAAAATAAATGAAAACAAGATATATATTTTTACCTATAAAATTGTCAAAGATCAAAAAGAAAAGATGATATTTAACTTTGACAATAGTTTAGATAAAGTGACTCTTCTGTATTGGAATTTACTTTTTCAGCAGAGTAGCTCCTTGTATAATGAAAATATGAAAGAATGTACATAGAGTTAGTTTACTAGAGTTACTAAAAAAACATTCTAATGGACCATTATGCAAGCTTTTCAAGGACATCGCAATAAATATTTCTGTTATGCCATAAATTGCAATAGTGAAAAAGCAGAAATGACTGTCATGGTAAATAGTAAGAATTTGAATATTATAAAACTATTAAAGTGAATATTTCTGTCCATCTTTTGAATGGATTGGAGAATATGTAAAATATAAGTTTATTCTTTTTTAATATAAATATTTATTTAAGCATTATAATTACAAGCATGTTTGTAGTTGGATTTCAGTTATAAGCAGAACACCATCCATCACCAATGCAACATTCCCACCATCAATGCCCCCCTTCCTCTCACACCGGTGCCTGTATTCATGACAGATATTCCATTTCTCTCACTCTTTAACATTGTCATGTTACTTGTTAGTGTAATTATTCCCTAACAGAGTTCACAACTCTTTGTGGCGAGCTTCAAATTGTGAGCCGGTCCATCTAACCCTTCCAGTCATTAACTCTATTGTCTCTGGATGTTACCACAGTAACATCTTTAATTCTTCTTAAAACCCATAGGTGAGTGAGACTATTTTGTGTCTAACTCTCTCCCTCTGACTTATTTCATTTAACATAAGAGATTCCATTTACATCCATGTATAGGAAAATTTCGTGACTTCATCTCTCCTGATGGCTTCATAATATTCCATTGTGTATATGTACCTCAGTTTCTTTAGCCACTTATCTGTTGAAGGCATCTTGGTTGTTTCCAGAGTCTGGTTATTGTAAATAGTGCTGCTATGAATATAGGTGTGAAGAATGAATTTTTGAATTGTATTTTTGTATTCCTAGGGTATATCCCTAGAAGTGGAACTGCTGGATCATATGGGAATTCAATTTCCAGTTTTTTGAGGAATCTCCATATTGTTTTCCATAAAGGCTGGACTAGATGGATTTCTCACCAGCAGTGAAAAAGAGTTCCTTTCTCTCCACATCCCTGACAGCACTGATTGTTCTTGTTCTTTGTGATGTGAGCCAGTCACTGTGGTGTGAGATGGTACCTCATTGTAGTTTTGAATTGCATCTCCCTAATGATTAGTGATGTGGAGCATTTTTTCATGTGTCTTTTGGCCATCGATATTTCTTCTTTGAGAAAATGTCTGTTCATTTCTTCTTCCCATTTTTGATGGGATTATATGTTTTTTTTTTCTTTTTAAGTTCTGTCAGTACCTTGTGTATCTTAGATGTATACCTTGTCTGATGGGTATTGGGTGAATTGTTTCTCCTATTCTGTAGGTGGCTTTCATATCTTAGGCACTATTTTTTGAGGTGCAGAACCATCTCAGCTTAATATGGTACCACCTGTTTATCTCTGTTACCAGTTATTTGGAGAGTGCTGTTTCCTCCTAGAAGATGCCTTTAGTTTCAATGTCATATAGTGTTTTACCTATGTATTGTTCTACATACCTCATGGTTTCAGGTCTGATATCAAGGTCTTTAATACATTTGGATGTGATATTTGTGTATGGTATAAGGTGGGGGGTCTGAGTTTGCTTTCTTTGCAAGTGACTAACCAGTTGTTCCAACACCACTTGTTGAAGAGGCTTTTCTTACTTCATTTTTAATTTCTTTCCCCATTATCAAAGATTAGTTGATTGTATGTCTGGGGAATATTCTCTGAGTACTCAAGTCTATTCCACTGATCTGAGGATCTGTCTTATTTCCGATATTATGCTGATTTGATAACTATTGCTTTGTAATACAGTTTAAAATTGGGGAAAGTAATACCTACCATCTTTCTTTTCCCAAAAATTCCTTTAACTATTCGAGGGTGTTTATTGTTCCAAATGAATTTCAGGAGTGTTTGATCCACTTCTTTGAAGAGTGTTATGGGTATTTTTAGAGGGATTGCATTAAATCAGAACAATCCTTTGGGGAGTATTGCCATTTTAATAATATTAATTCGGCAATCCATAAGCAGGGTATGTGTCTCCATTTCTTTGTGTCCTCTCTTATTTCTTGAAGTAGGGTTTTATAGATTTCTTGGTATAAATTCTTCACCTCTTTAGTCAAGTTGATCCCAAGATATTTGAGTTTTGGGGGTACTAATGTGAATGGAATTGTTTTTCTTAATGTCCATTTCTTCTCTTTCCTTATTAGTGTATAAGAAGGTCATTGACATTTTGCGTGTCAATTTTGTAGCCTGCTACTTTGCTATATAAATCTATTGTTTCTAGAAACGTTTTGGCAGAGTCTTTAGGGTTATCTAAATATATTATCATGTCATCTGCAAACAGTGATAGCTTGACTTCTTACTTATCTCTCTGGGTGCTCTTGATATTTTTTCTTGCCTAATTGCTATGGCAAGTACTTCCAGTACTATGTTGAATAGGAGTGGTGGAGGAGGGCAGCATTGTCTTATACCAGATTTTAGTGGAAAGGCTTTTAGTTTATTTCCATTAATACTAATAATAATTTTCCATTAGCTTCTGGTAGATGGCCTTGATTATATTGAGAAATCCATCATTCCCATCATGATGAGGTTCTTTTTATTTTTTCAAGAATGGGTATTGAATCTTATCAAATGCTATTTCTGCATCTATTGATATGATCATATGATTTTTGTTTTTCTTTTTGTTGGTATGGTATATTATGTTGATTGATTTACGAACATTAAACCATCCTTGCATTCCTGGGATGAAACTTACTTTGTCGTGGTGAATGACCTTCTGGGAGAAGCATTGAATTCTATTTGCCAGAATTTTTTGAGGATCTTTGTATCTGTGTTCATCAGAGATATTGGTCTGTAATTTTCTTTTTTTGGCAGTATCTCTGCCTGCTTTTGGTATCAAGGTGATGTTAGGTTCATAGAAACTATTTGGAAGTGCTCCTGTTTCTTCAATTTTATGAAAGAACATAAAAAGGGTTGGTAGAAGTTCCTCTTGAAAGGTTTGAAAGAATTCATTAGTTAATCCGTCTGAGTTTTTGTTTTTGTTAAGATTTTTTATCACCGTTTTGATTTTTTCAATAGGAATGGTGTGTTCAGATATGCTATCTCATTTTTATTTAACCATGGGAGGTTATAAGAATCCAAGAATTTATCCATTTCTGCCAGCTTCTCATATTTTGTGGCATAGAGTTTCTCAAAGTAGCCTCTCATTACCCTTAGAAACTCTGCAATAGCTGAATTTTCATTTCTAATCCCGTTTATCAAATTTCTCTCTCTCGATTTCTTTGTGATATTTGTCAATGGTCTATCAGTCTTGTTTTTTTTTGTTTTTTATTTATTTTTTTGGTTTCTTTTTGTTTGTTTTCTTTCAAGGAACCAAAATTTGCTTCATTGGTCTTTCGGATTGTTTTCTGGATTTCTACTTCATTGATTTCTGCTCTAAGCTTTGTTATTTCCTTCTGTCTACCTATTTTTAGTTCCATTTGTTGATCAATTTCTAATTTTATAAGCTGTGTCATTAAGCTATTCATGTATGCCCCTTCTTCCTTCTTGATGTGTGCTTAAAAAGCTATAAATATTCCTTTTGCTGTGTCCCATAAATTCTGATAATTTGTGACTTTATTGTCATTTGTTTCCAAGTATGTTTTGATTTCCTCTTATTTCATCTCTGCCTCACTGGCTATTCAGTAATAAGCTGTTTAATTTCCAGGTGTTAATGTTTTTCCTCTGTGTCCCTTTATAGTTTACATCTAATTTCAGAACCTTGTGATCAGTGAAGGTAGTCTGCACTATTTCTATTCTCTTGATTTTATGGAGATATGTTTTATGGGATAGCATATTGTTTATCCTGGAGAATGACCCATGTACATTGGGGAAGAATGTGTATCCACCTTTCTGATGATAGAGCACCCTATATATATATATATTTACTAATCCACTTTCTTTCATTTCTCTTTTCAGAGCTAGTAAATTTTTGTTGTGTTTCAGTCTGGTTGACCTATCAAGGGGTGACAGGGCAGTGTTGAGGTCTCCCACAATTATTATGATGTTATTGATATCTTTTTTAACATTTGCCAACAATTTTATTAAATACTTTGCTGGTTACTCATTGGGTGTGCATGTTTAGGAGTGTGATTTCTTCCTGTTGTATGTATCCCTAAATTAGTACAAAATGTTCATCTTTGTCCCTTACAACTTTTCTGAGTGTAAAGTGTGCATCATCTGATATTAGTATGGCCACTCCAGCTTTTTTAAAGTGTTGTTTGCTTGGATGATTTTCTTCCAGTCTTTAATTTTGAGTCCATATTTGTTCTGAGTATTCAGGTGTATTTCTTGTTGGCAGCAGAAAGTTCAATTTATTTTTTGATCCATTTAGCCACTCTGTGTCTCTTAACTGGTGCATTTAGTTCATTGACATTGAAAGAGATAATTGCCATTGGATTTAGTGCCATCTTCATGTAGAAGTTTGGTGTGTCTATTGGTCAGTCTTGTCTTAAAATAGACTTTTCAATTTTTCTTTTAAGTCTGGCTTTAAGTCTGTAAAGTTTCTGAGCTGCTGTTTATCTGTGAAGCTATGTATACTTCCTTCAAACCTGAAAGTGAGTTGGCTGGATGCAGTACTCAATGTCTGAGAAAGTAACTAGGTGGTTGGCCATTTTCAGGTCATTAAAACTGCTATCTTCATTCTCTATGCCTGATGTTGGTCTGCATTGTTTCCGATTGTCATGCTTGTATTGTGGATTTTTCTTGTGGTGAGGATATTCATCAGCTGAGTGGAGTGCACAGCTCAAAGCAATGCGGAGTGGCCGCACTAGTTCTATAGTCTCTGGGTGGGAATGAGTCGCCTCAGGAGAAGGTGAGTCCTCAGGGAAGGATGTCACAGAGTATAAAAGTTCCCAGGTCGAAGCAAGCAGAGAGAAGGCCCAAGATGTCTGCCGTGCTCCAGAGACACAGCAGAGTCAGCTAGTTCCACAGTCTCTGGGCAAAGAAGACTCCTGAATTCATTCTTAAAGAAGTTTCTATATAAATAAAATTTTAAAAAAGAGTGATATTAATTTTAAGTATATTTAAGACTAAAATTTACAAGTCATGGTCCACTGGAGAACTTTCTGCACCAAGAGACAGTGCACCCCTGAGCTCTGGTTCAATAAACACGCTTTGCTGTTTACATTCTCTGAAGAGTGCTTGTGAACTTTATCTTTTTTTTGAACTTAACTTATTTTTTCTTACTTTTTGATGATGGTTAATAAGAATACTGAATTTCTTCAGCAGATTTCAAGTTGGTTGCTTTTGAATTTTTCACCCTAGTCCAGCAGCATTGCTGCTCACTTAAATACAGATGAAGGAAGACCCCATTTGAGAAGACTCCAGAGCTGATGCAGATAGCTTCCCTAGAAGCCACACTTCTTACATATCACATCTGCTCTTAAGATTGCAAACTGGATTTAGGAACTTGACTGAACCTTGACAATCTTATAGGGAAGTGAGAAGAAAGGGAAAGTTACCTGCTTTGGAAGTTGAGTGAGCATCCGAGGTTGGAGGTAAGCAGGCATCTTTGGACTTTTCTCTGCTTGCTTCAGCCTAAGAATCATTGGAGTCCCAAAGACCCAAAAAGAAAATCTCCAGGAATAATCAACAATTACAATAATCAATCATTACAGAGACACTACCAGAGCTAAAGAATACATGCGACCAAATCCTGCATGCTCAAAGAATACCAGCTAATAGAGACCCCAGGAAAAACACTCCAAGACACATCCTACTCACAATAATGAATCCCATAGATAGATACAGAATACTAAAAGCAGCAAGATCAAAAAAGGGAAATTACATTCAAGGGAGATTCCTTGAGATTTACAGCAGACCTGTCACAAGAAGCACTCAAGGCCAGAAGGCAGTGATGAGACATAGTGACAAAACTCAATGAAATAAATGCTTAGCCTAGAATACTGCACCCAGCCAACTCACTTTCAGGTTTGAAGGAAGTATACATAGCTTCACAGATAAACAACAGCTCAGAAACTTTGCATTCTTAAAGCCAGCCTTAAAAGAAAAATTGAAAAGTCTACTTTAAGACAAGACTGACCAATAGACACACCAAACTTCTACACACAGATGACACTAAATCCAATGAATTATCTCTCTCAATTATAGATCCACCCCAGGATACAGGTATCTACCTGAGAACCGCCCATTTCTGGGCTGGGTCTCGGGAACAGATATTACATTTACTTTACCTGCAAGACCCTGCCCATTTCCTGGGAGGGGTCTTGGAAAGGTACTTAAGGGCTTTGACCCAGAGGATTGGGTCTTTGTCCTTGGCTTTCACCCTTTTGGATCCTTGCCAGTATGTAGGTCAGAGGTTACATGAATGAAAGAAGATGCATGGCTAGCTAAGGATAGCATGCATAATTGGTTATGATATAGGCCACACATGTGGTGGCTAGGACTGAATAAAGATGTCATCTCTCATGCAGCCTGTGTAAGTGAGTCTGATTCTTGCTGCGACCATATGAAGATGCTGACCCGATGGCTAATGGGGTTGAAGCCACGTGACCTGGGATGGCAGACAAAGGCCTTCATCTCCATCCAAGTCAATCATAAGGGCTGTTTTACAGCACTCAATGTCAATGGACTAAATGCACCAGTTAAGAGACACAGAGTGGCTAAATGGATCAAAAATCTGAATTCAACCTTCTGTTGCCTACAAAATTTACAAGTCATTATTTTCTCATCTTATCAAAATTTAAGTTTTAGTATAAACATGCATTATTTTAATATAATATAATTTATGTTGTATGTTTAGCATAATAGTATCTTAAATATAAAGGGAATTATTAAAATAATCTAATTTAATTTATTCTGGAAACCAGTATACAATCTTATCTACAAGGAATATCTAATGGATAACTCTTTTTGCCTTGAGTATTTTCAATGAAGAGGGCACTACCCTTTTCTCGATTTTGAGATCTTCCATATATTACATTTTTCTTCTTTACTTGAACTTAAATCATTTTCAAGTACTTTGTACTTATCTTAGTTATTAGTGATCATAGAAAGTAGAAAAGAAACCTACTTATTTTTATATGACAGCCTCGTGACTCCTTGAAATAAAAGACTATGTTTTCTCCAGATTTTGTATTAACAAATATAACACTTTCCAAAGCAACATCAATGGCCCTAAGACTTTGAGCTTTTTCATTTTCGATACACCTCCATATTTCTTCATATTTCCTCAGAAACTAGTACCTGAGCACAATGGAGAAAATGGTAAGGGAGAAAGACTTCAGAAAGTAAAGGAATATTTACACTGGAATGATTTAAAAAATCTCATGAAAAAGGTAATAAATTTAAACAGGTGGAAAGTTAAAGGTGGAAAAAGAAACTTACAGTTTCAATTTTTCAAAAAAAAGAATTAAAATTTGCCATTATCCATGTTTATATTCTTTGAATTTTCCCTACATCTTGTATTTTTGGTTATTTTGGAGAAATCTCATAAATAATACTTTCATTGTTTTCTGTTATCTTCAAAGTACTATCTTTTTTTTTGATCCTTTGTTTTTATCTTGTAAACTATTTTCCACTTCCTATTTGAAACATATGGACTATGAACAGCTTAAAGTCAGGGAAGTATCTTTAACTTTTTCCTCAACTCTTCCTATGGTTAGGTCCACAAAAGAATGCACATACACAGAAAATATTGTTTTGGGTTATTAAGTAGGTGTTACTTTAATTGGTGATGAAAATATTGGTGCTGTTGTCTTTGTTGAACTTCATACTCCTTTCAATTGAAGATAAACTCTCCTGTGGCTATCTTTTCTCATTTACCATGGATATCGTGAAATACGTGGTTTATAATGGAGTCATTCACTCTTCACTCTCAATACTGTTTTTTTTTTTCTCTTTTTATGGCAAAAAGTGAGAAAAATCTCAATACTGTGTTGTCTCTTAAGTCCACAGAGCATTCACTCTGGAAGCTACTGCACAAAGGATGCTACATTTTCTTTTACTCTTTCTCCTGGAAACATTCCTCTTTTTCCTGACACCACTTGAGACTCTACAGAGTAGAGTTGAATTTACAGGTTCACTTAAAATTGTGTGAACTTCTGCTTCTGAAAACTTGTGATCTACTGTGAGAGATCCAAAGACCCAAATGTATTCTTACCCATTTGAAGAGATTGGGGTGAAAGTGAAGGAGATAATCCTACATAAGAAAGAACATCTTACAAGGAAGATAGTGAAAGTAGAAGCAAATGGTGAATCTGAAAGGATTGGAGATCGCTTTTCACTATTCATTGTATTCAGAATGATTGAGAACTGATTCCATGAAGTAAATAGTTAGCTGAATTGCAATCCTCTTGCTGAGAACTAAAAGACTAAAAACTTATTTAACTATCATGTTACATTTATCTTCCTAAAATATATCATGAAGGGAGGCACTTATAAAACACATATAATCAGCAAATCCATATATCCCATATATCCACGTCTTTACTGTCAGCATGCTTAGTCATTTATAATTAAATATTTGCATGTTCAGTAAGAAATATTTTATTATTGATAAGAAGTTTTATAATAAAATTATAAGAGCAAACACATGAGATTGCCATTAACCTTGTAAATTCCTGCTATATAAGCCATCTTTCCTTAATTTAGGTCTTTGAAAGTCCTCAGTAAAAGTATTCATGCCTGAATTTATACTTCTCTATACTTTATTTCTAAGTATTTATGATTAATTCATATTTGATCAGTAAATATAAACTTTAGAAATTACCCTTGATAAAATATAACAGTAAAAATGTCACTAATAATACATTATTCAAGAAATGTTCATAGCCATAGTAGACTGCCTAACAATTGCTTCTGCTCAGTGAGTGGCACTCGCCCTAGAACAATTGGCTACTACTAACTCCCACCTCTGCAACTACTAAATAGGAGCAGTTCTCATGACGCATAGAGGGAGTCCACATTTACTAAGTAAAACCCAGGGATATTGAAGTTGGCTGAATTCTGAGTCTTCAACACAAAATATGCATATAAAGAAATTGGTCATCTGGGATGCGACTTAAGAAGGAATGGATAATCTACAAGCATTTGCCTTTTCTCCAAAAGTCAATTTAAATCTTATATTAATGCCTTCTTAATTGCATCATGACACAATTCACTACTAATTTATGAAAGAGTTTGTGTGGATATATTTCATGACACTGAGATATAATCCTGAATTCCTACTAGTCCATTAGTAATAACTGCTTTACCATTGCATAGCTTAGATATATTTTTTTGCATTATTAACTGACACCTCATTCTCTTACAAGTAAAACTAGAAAATGTGCTCCCTGAGAAGAATAATGTACAGAAATTGTCTTTCACCTCCTTCATATGAATGCCACATCCTCCCTAGATCTCAGCCCATGAGACTGACAAGCACCATGGAGAAAGAGCAGAAAACAGGAAAGCATGTATTACACATTGCTTTGCACTCATCAGAGAGCCCTTCAGAAAAGGGAAATAACAAAGAATGAATGGTGGGAAGTCATTTTATCTGCTAGAAAAATATGGCCTGTTCTCAATTCAAAAAAACAAGTGGTTGTGAAGCCACCACATTATTTAAAGCTACAAGGCAAACAGGAAAAGGCAAACCAAACACCCAGGCCCTGAGAACTTCCCACAAGTGTTCCCTTCAGCTGGACTGGTTTGCAGTCCTGATGGGCAAGCTGACAGGTTCTAGTGGCTGCTGCAGACTCACAGCATTCTTGATGAGAAAGCAAAAGAAAAGTGCCAGTTCCTCTTTAGAAAGCTATTTGGGAGGCAGTTGTGCATTCAAAGGAATAATCATGATTACTAGGCTCTACCATCATCAATTTAAACACTTCCATATGAGTCATTGAAAGCTAAAATACAAAGTTGAATATAGAAGGAATATCTGAATAGAAGAAGCAAAATGTGGGTGTCTACAAAATTCTGGGAAATGGTGGTGCCTTAACACCAGTTGGCAACACTCAGCTGCAGTAACAACAGAATTATTATTATCATTGGAGTCGCCAAGTTTACAAGTTGGGCTCAAAGAGCCTCCATTTAGAAATTCCTGATACGAGTAAACAGACATTTCAGGAACTGTCCTGGAATGATATTCTCAGCTGCATGACACTTTTTAGCTGCCTTTGAAAATCTCCAGATCGCTGACCTCTCTTGGCCACCAGTGAACTAAGTTCTTATTTTATTGTTTTACAAACCACTCCACGTTTGAGGAAAAGAGGAAGAATACTCAAGACTATAAAGCAATCTCTCAGGAAAAGAGTCAAATCTTCAAGAAAGATTTTCCTTGAATTTTCTTTTTTTCCTCTCTCTCAATCCAGATCTTTCAAAAGTATACTGACTTCAGTAGCAACGTCACTATTCTGTAAGTGAGGTTCAAATTTTGGAGCAGCTGCACCAACATCTAAAAATCTCATCAGGATCAGCTCTACCTGCTAAAATATGCTGTCTTTCATTCACTGTCAAGGGCTCATATACACCGAGGGGACAGTGGAGGATTGATGAAAGGCTGATTTCTCTTTCCAAAATGTGCAAACATTCATGAGGGGACATTTCTTATTGTGGATAAAATGAAAAGTAAGAGTTCATAGCTTTCTCAGAACCTGAAAACTCTCCAAGAGGAAGACAGCTAAAGATTCAGACCTCCTGGATATGGATTACACAGAGAAATGTACCACTTGGCTGACAGTGATATTAATGTATGTTGCCCCATTTCTTTCACTTCTCTGACAAGATGTAGTGTCACAGAGAACCAAATTAACACACCGGGAGGCTTTGTCATTAAAGAAATACAAGCTCGCTTTGATTATTGCTGGCAAGAGAGCAGAGTGTGTGGTGCAAACAGCAATCCTATTCTCAGAACTAATATTCTTGCAGACAGCACAGCTCCATCTCAGAGTATCTTGAATTGGGAGACGGGGGTATAATTTTTCAAATCTAGAGGGACAAAATGATTTCCAAGCTAGGTACTTAAAGGTATATCCAGCCATAGATTGCAATGAACACAGCTGTCAATGTTGCCATAATCATAAAAAAGGGGGGATACATAAACTGAGAGAGAAAATCACAAGAAGTGTTTCTAGCTATATTTCTATGAACAGAATATGTTATTTGTGAGGGTAGGCAAGAAATGCATTTAAGGAGAATGGTAAAAATAAGATATTTTTTCTGAAAGAAGTATCAAATATAATCAAGTAATTTACTGAAAGAGCTTAACTTTATTGTGGTAATTGTTGTTCTTTGCCTTTGCATTCAAATTAAGAGCATTTTTAGGAATGTTTTTATAGTTATTGTTCTGCTGTTTGATTGGAATCTGGTGATTATGGAAAAGAGAGAAAGTTCTAGACTAGGAATCAAAGCTTCAAGCTTCAGTACATAGTTATATTTCTTTATTATTTTTGCATTTAAAATATTTATCTCTTCAAGGTGACCTCATCTGAAAACAGGAAGAATAATATCTAATTGGCAATCCAACAGGAGATGAAAATATCAAATAGGAAATTAAATAAAACAGCACACTGGATCTGTAATGTTGTCACCCATTCAACATTTCCAGTGTCTTAATAAGGACCAGACTATTGAAATCACATTTATACCTGTCAGTGAAGAGGTGGTTTCAAAGCTTATTTTAAAGTGAGGAGAAGGTTTAGTGCTAATACAGCTGGTAAGGTGCTTACTTACCTTGCATGAATCCAACCTGGATCAGAATCCCTGGCAACATTTATGGTTCTCCAAATACTACTTAGGAATAATAATTGAGTATAGAGCCAGGCAAAAATCTTGATCATTTCTGGATATAAGCCAAAAACAAAAACAAAAGTTGTACATCTTCTAATAAATGAAAAAAAATGTTTTCTGTCACCAAAAATAACCAAAACATCAAACATATCTGAAATCTGTTTTTTGTCTTGTTAGATGTTACAAAACGTTTGGAGCTGTATCTACATCACACAAAACAAACAAACAAAACTAGGAACAATTCATATAGTGGCTCAACAATTGTCCAACAAACCAAATATTCAATCTTCAAGAAAATAGATAATTATGCCATTACTAAATAGTTCCAACCTGAAAAATAATCTGAAACACTTCAGCTAAAGAAGGAATTCAGAGAAAACATTATGTCTTCAAAACAAAGCATTTCAGATTCTAGAAAATAAAAATATATTTCTTTTTTTAAATATTTTTATTTAAGCACCATGATTACAAATATGATTGTAGTTGGGTTCAGTCATGTAAAGAACATCCCTCTTCACCAGTGCAACATTCCCATTATCAATGTCACAAATCTCCCTCCTCCCCAATCCACCCCCATCTGTACTGGAGACAGGCTTTCTACTTCCCTCATTCATTCCCATTGTTAGGATAGTTCTCAATGTAGTTATTTCTCTAACTGCACTCATCACTCTTTATGGTGAGCTTCATGTGGTGAGCTGGACCTTTCAACCCTCCTCTCTTTTGTCTCTGAGAATTATTACAAAAATGTGAGTCTATTCTGTGTCTATATCTCTGACTTATTTCACTGAGCATAATAGATTCCATGTACATCCAGGTATCGGAAAAATTCATGACTTCATCTCTCCTGACAGCTGCATAATATTTCATGTACCACTGTTTCTTTAGCCATTCATCTGTTGAAGGGCATCTTGGTTGTTTCCAGAGTCTGGCTATTGTAAATAGTCCTGCAATGAATACAGGTGTGAGAAAGATGTATTGTATTTTTTGCGTTCCTAGCATGTATCTTTAGAAGTGGTATAGCTGGATCATATGGGAGCTCAAGTTCCAGTTTTTGGAGGAATCTCCATATCGCTTTCCCACTAACAGTGTGGATAAGAGTTCCTTTCTCTCCACATCCCTGCCAGCACTGCTTGTTTTCCTTCTTTATGACGTGCGCCAAACTCTGTGGTGTGAGATGGTACCTCATAGTTGTTTTGATTTGCATCTCCCTGATGATTGGTAATGTGCCTTTTGGCCATTTGTATTAAAACAAAAATATCTTTCATTAAAAAAACTAATCAATGAAGAACATGGTGGGCTGGAGAAATAGTATAGCAGGATAGGTGTTTGCCTTGAATGTGGCCAAGCGAGGTTCAATCCCTGGAATTTCACAGGGTCCCTCAAGCTCTGTCAGGAGTAATTCCTTTGAGCAAAGTCAGGAGTAACCCCTGAGAACTGCCAAATATGGCCCCAACACAAAAGAACATAATTTATGTGGTACTATCTGATTTTGAACACAAAAGTAGTAATAAAAATTAATAATTTACCTATCGTTTTTAACTAGTGGGAAAAGGTATATGAGGTCAAAGATCATTTGATGCTATGTCTAAGTCACTCCAGGAAATAATAATGCTATTTTACTAACAAAAAAAGGAAGTATCTATGTTTTTAAATTTATGTAGGGTCACAGAAAAATTAAAATGAAACAGGTTAGCTTTTGGGCACGCCTGGCTGTTCTCTGTTCTTAGTTTTGAACTGAGAGATCACTCTGGGCAAGATAGAATTCAAGGATGTGGTGCCTGGGATAGAGATTGAGTCTGAGACCAGCATTCTAACTAGAATATACATTCTTTGGTGCAATAAAACATTTTAAAATAATTCTATGACCACAGTCATCTACCAAGTTCATAGGAAAGGCTTAAGTTTAGACTACTGCATCACTGCAAAAACATCAGTGCTTTTAAAAAATGAGAAAAATAATTTTAAAGAACCAGATTCTGTCTGTCAAACACCTAAAGATTTTCTTTCACATGGACATTTTCAGATGGAAGATTTCTGGGGCTACTTTAACACATACCTATTTCCAAGAGAACAATAGAACTTACATTTATTTCATATCAGCAGAGGAACTATAATTTAATCAAACTGACAATACCTATGTGGAATATTGGCCAAGATGCAGAGAAATAAGTTTTTCTTCTAAAATAGTCAGCGGAGTTTTTAATCCAATAACACTTTAACTTCAGCAATATTTCCCTCAATATTTCCATTTCTAAGATTCTGCCAGACTATATAATTGGTTTGATTCTAAGTAATTCAAAAGTCATGTGTAAAACTAAAATCATATTCCCTCAATAAGTGAAGTTAACCTAAATCTCAATTCCCATCAGAAATAATGATAGAAACCCAGTCAGCCAGAGTCAAACTAGTTTCTTTCTATTTATATTGACTCCCTGCCTTTTCATTTTCTCTGAAATATGGCTACATTCATAGAAAAGTTTTAAATATATTCATAAACTTCAAGGCATCTATGTTCCCTCTAATTTTCAAAATTCTTGGTGCTATTTCTTTACAAAAATCTCATGTCTATCCCAAGGCCATTAAGGAATTAGTCTATATTTTATTTTAAAGGACATAGCTTTTAATATAGTCTAAGATGGTTCTTCCAATTTTTGAGTCTAATATGCTTTAGTGTCTATCCATCTTTTTTTCTAGAAGTTTATCCTAAATTTCCTACTCTCTTGTGATTATATTTGTCAAAAATTCTTTCTCAACTCTCTCTCTCTCTATATATATATATACACACTTGTGTAAATCGTGTTTTTTGAACTATATGTTGCTCTTTTTCATAAATATTGCTTTCCTAATTAAAATAGATTTGTAGAAAGGTGGGAAATTAGATAGCTTAAATACCCTTATTTTGTCCTTCTTTTCCAAAATGTCTTCACAGTAGCTAAACAAAATGTTTTGATAATACAATTAAAACTTTCTTCAAGATGCACATGTCACCCTTTGATCAGTGCAAAAACCAAGATTGATATATACAGATGACTGGTTGTGACAACCAGGACTAGACAGTATGCATCCTGGGACCAATAACAACAACAACAACAACAACAACAACAAGCTATAACCTAGCTTTTGGTCTACAATCTGTTCAACAAACAACATCTCCAATTCCAGAGGTCTGAATGAGACAACTGAAAGTGAACAGATCTTCCAGAAATATAAAGAAAGACTCTGCCCCAGGCTCCACCCTAAGAGCAACATAATGACCAAGAACACCAACTACAGAAGTTGAACTAAAACAACACTGAAGAAGCAGAACTGCTAGAACCACTAAGAAAGCCTTCATCATAAGCTCCATTCTTTGAGCTGCACAGTCACCAAGATCTCTAGATACAGAAGTCTGATTTTACCATCCATGACGAAGCAGAAGGCTTCAATACACCACAAAAGCACTGAGGGTAGAGTAAATGATCATGCAAGGAGTCTATAGTTAATCCCATGACAATAGACTTTAGGGATGGAGAAACTCTGTATCTACTAGGTCAAGGGAATTCCCTCTATAATATCCCCAAGAGTTACTGTGCCTATGCAGGGGAAAAAAAGAAAAAATTATATATATATATATATATATATATATATATATATATATTTATATGTGTG
>PVKC010022180.1:0-17757 GCA_004027635.1 Crocidura indochinensis
GTTTTTGGGTCACACCCGGCAGTGCTCAGGGGTTACTCCTGGCTCCATGCTCAGAAATTGCTCCTGGCAGGCACGGGGGACCATATGGGGCACAGGGATTCAAACCGATGACCTTTTGCATGAAAGGCAAACACCTTACCTCCATGCTATCTCCCAGTCCCATAGCCCATGAACTCTTAGCATTTCCCAGGCCCTAATCATCATGTCTTTGAAGACAGAGACATGTATTATTTACTTTTAATCTCCAGTTCTGTATTTGCTCAATTATTTTTTTTGCCACACCCTGTATTGCTCAAGGTTTACTCCTGACTCTAAACTTAGATATCACTCCTGGTGGGCTTCTGGGACCTCATAGGGTGTGGGGATCACACATACATACATACATACATACATATATATATGTATATATATATATTCGTTTACACTGGCATATAATATAAAGTAAAATTTTATTAGATAATTTTAGTTAATATTAATTGCCAACATTTATTGAAAATATACTGCATTATGTATACTTAGTGCATGTAAAGAACTTTAAGTGAAACCTACTCTAATGGAGCCCAGCTTAATCTTCAAAACTGTGTATGAATTGAGTGCTATTACTATCCTCAGGGGAAGTGCAGAGAAATGAAGCAATTTGGCGAAGATCATGTAAATAATAAATGAAATTTCTGAACCTAGGATTTTATCTCAATCTAGGCCTTGCCATATTGTCTATTTACAGTCTTATTTGTTGAGTGGGAAATGAGATGTGATTAGAACTATCAAGGACTTAGTTTTAAGTATGCACTGTGCATGGCCATACTCAGACGTTAATTTGCAGTTTTCTTGTCTTTATTCCATATGCTACTTAAATCCAGAATCTACCAACAGACCTGTCTCTGTCTCTCTGTCATTAACATTCTCTTTTTAAAAATTTTTTTTCTGTTTTGGGTCACACCTGGCAAAACTCAGGGATTACTCCTAGTTCTGCATGCAAGACTCACTCCTGTTGGTGCTCAGGGAACTATATGGGATGCCAGGGATTGAACCCAGGTTAACCATGCTAACGTCTAGTGTCTGCCCTGCTGTACAACTGCCCCTGCCCTTATCATTCATTCCATTTGACATTTCTTTCCCAGGGATCATCTGGCCTGGGTTCAAGAAGAGTGGAGCTCCAGGAAAAGTTGGTGGCCAAACTTTCACTTTAGCTTTTTCTGGGCAAAAAGTGATTGGAAGGAGGAGAAAACATTGGCTTGTGAGAAAGCTCTGGTAGCTGGAATATTGTTAGGAAAAGGTACGTGTATTTTTATTTTCTTTTTTTCTAGATAGAGCTTTTGGGGCAATTTTGAAATTACCAAGGCTGACCATTTATTTATATCAAAGCTTTCCCAAATCTTTTTTTTGTTTGTTTTTTTTTTGTTTTTGGGCCACACCCAGTGACGCTCAGGGGTTACTCCTTGCTATTCGCTCAGAAGTCGCTCCTGGCAGGCACGGGGGACCATGTGGGGAACCAGGGGATCAAACCGCAGTCCATCCTAGGTTAGCGCAGGCAAGGCAGGCACTTTACCTCCAGCGCCACCACCCAGCCCCCTTTCCCAAATCTTTTTATTTAAATTTTTAAAATTTATTTATTCCCCAGCACCTTTTTTAAGGAAAAATTCAGAACTTCTCTTTAATTACTGAACACAATTGTGCCTGGAGATAGGCCCATCCATCCCTGAAAATGTGAGATTGGGACCAAGCCCCCTCTGTTGTGCATTTGGTTGGGGTTTGTTTCTTATGTTGGTTTCCATCATTCCACTCTCGTCACCTGATTTCACTCCAGGCTCATTGGCTTGGGAATCCTCCCCTTGCTGGGGCCCGTGGCTCATCTCTTTTGGGGGCTCCTTGTCCTTGTTCAGACTTCGGGTCTCTGTTATCCCAATTCTGCTGGATCTCAGGCAAAGGAGGAGTGTGGAGTTGACTGGCTTTTCCCCTGTGCATTAGAGTCAGACCAAATTTCTTTTTAGCTTTCTGTTATCTTGCTAGAAGCAGACTTCTGTGAATTTTGTTTTTGTTAAAGAAGAAACATTTTTTTATATATAGGGTATGCATGAGGCAGATTCAGTTTGGTCCCCAGCACCCCACATAGTTCCCCGAGCACTACCAGGAGTGCTCATTAAGCATCACTAGGTGAGGTGTAGACCCAAACTCCCACCCTCAGCCACCAAATAAGAAAGAAAGACTTTTGTCTCTGCTTGCATTAGAAGCACTGTTTTCTGTGGCAGTAGTTCTTATAATTTGTGTATGATATTTTGGTCTAGATAGGTAATAAATATATTTTCATTTTTCTTTAGTTTGAGGGTGCCACACTATAGTGCTCCCAACTCTGTACTTGAGGGTCAGATCCCTGGGCCTCCTGCTTAGAAAGCATGTTCTCAACCCATGAGCATCTTAGCAACCCCCTGTCATCTTCATGGTTATTAATATGCTGGTGCTGAGAAAGGAAAAGTGGAACTTTCCAAGAATTTGATGCTAACATTTCAAACTCTGGGGTTTTGCTTTTTTTTATAGGTTGTAGATATTTTCGCTATATTTCAAAACAAGATCATCAAATCTTAAAGAAGAAAATAAAGCAGATGAAGAAATTAGTGAAAAAGTTTAGTATTGTAAATCTATAAGACTGATACCGAATTTTAGTCATTTTAGATTAAAAGCTGCAGAGTATTAGATCAGCAGGTTAGTAATGTATTTTCTATTTCATGATGGCTTGGGTGGTTGCCAAAATTCTGTCAGAGAAAAAAAATTCACGCCTTTACTCTTTTTCAGTATTTGCCTTTTTTGTACTATTATTTATTAAGGAATATTTTAATAAAATTTTAATGAAGGAATGCAGTTTTATAAACATTATATAGCTCTTTGCATGTATTTTGCCTTTTATTATTATGTAAAGAAACTTGATTTGGATTGTAAAATGCATTTATATTTTAGAATCTTATATTTTTGCATCATACCCAGTGATGCTCAGATCATATCCAGTGATACTTATTTCTGGCTTTGGGGGACCATTTGGGGTATTGGGATTGAACCCGTGTTAGCTGCATGCAAACTCACTGTACTTTCTCTTCAGTCCAGTATCTTTTAAAGTCTCAACAAACCCTATGAAGTGTCTCACTATGAAAAATGGATCAGTGATGAATTCTGCTGTGGAATTTGCGGTACAGAGAAGAGAGGGTTTTGTTGTTTTTGTTTTGTTTTGGGGTCACACCCAGTGGCGCTCAGGTTACTCCTGACTCTGCTCAGAAATCACTCCTGGCAGGCATGGGGGACCATATGGGATATTGGAATTTGAACCACCATCCATCCTGAGTCACCTGCGTGCAAGGCAAATGCCCTACTGCTGTGCTATATCTCTGGCCATCAAGAGAGGTTTCCTAAAATGTTTCCTTTTTTCCTTTTGCATCAAGACATGGCACTTTGGTATCAAGTAGTCTCCAGATTGAAGGACATCATTGGCTCTAGTGGTGTTCTTATTTTTTACTTGGCACATGCTATAGAGCTGATATTTCCTTCTCTTTCCTCTTGGAAGCCAGTGTGCAGTCAACAAGACAGTAGAGAAGACAGTAAAATAGTGTCCCCGGGCCACAGAGCATAGCCACTGGGCAAAACACCATGGGGAGTCTAGACCAGCTTTCCTGGAATAGGTGCTGAGCTTTAGAACAGAGTGTGATTGTGAACTGTTTGTTCAGTCTTGTCTTGGCTCTTAAGCCTTTCCTGATGGAGTAACTGGTATTTGAGTTGTGTGAACTAACTCACTGACTACTATTACTCTACAGCTACTCCATTAGTTATATGGCAGAGCACAGTTATTTCTCATTGACTTATGTCCTACTAAGTGAAGTCATCTGCAAAAAAAAATGGGAGACAAATAATATTTTTTAAATAATTTTAATTCTGTACTTTATAGCTAGAAAGTAATATCTGTCAGCAACCAACAGTCTTTTAATATTATGAACCAAGTAGCTGTCCACAGAACCAAACTATACGAAATGAAAACACATGAATTGAGTCTGTAGGGCTGAAATTCCCAGATGATGTGGACAAAAGCCCCAAACAGACCAAAATTATAAGAGTACTAGTCCCTGTAATCTTTAATCAAAACCTTGTGATCTCTATTAAAATTGAGGTGAGAATGGATTCCTAGAATTGATTTATTTGGTTTTTGGATCACACCTGGTGACACTCAGGGGCTACTCCTGGCTATGTACTCAGAAATTGCTCCTGGCTTGGGGACCATATGGAACACTGGAGGATCAAACCAAGGTTCATCCTAGGTCAGCCGCATGCAAAGCAAAAAAACAAAACAAAACACCCTGCCACTCTGCCACTGCTCTGGCCCCGGATTCCTACAATTTTTATGTCATGTTTTCATTTCTAGTTATACATTAAGAGAAGCAATAAATTCTTTTTGTTTGGTTATGATTTGGGGGTTCACCTGGCAATCAGGAATTACTCCTGGCTCTGTACTTAGAAATTACTCTGATGGGCTCAGTGGAACATATTGTGATGCTGGGGATTGAACCTGGCTTGGCCATATGCTGCTGTACTAGCATTCTTGCCTAGCAAATGATTCTTGTTTTTGTTTTTTTGTTTTTGGGCCACACCCAGTGATACTCAGGGTTACCCAGGGTTACTTCTGGCTGTGCGCTCAGAAATCGCTCCTGGCTTGGGGGGCCATATGGGACACCGGGGGTAGAACCCAGGTCTGTCCTGGATCAGCTGCATGCAAGGCAAACACCCTACCGCTGCACAATCGCTCCGAACCCCCAACAAACGATTCTTTAGAGAAAATTGGATATAGTCTATAAACAATTAATTACAACACACACAAAAACATGATTAAAGTTCAGTAAGACTAGGACAAGGACTCCAGAGTAAAATGAGCTAAGGACATGACTAGGTTTTTCACATAAAGGGAGACCTGACAGCATGAATCAAGGAAATGCAAATAAAGAAGAAAATTAAGTGCCTGTTTGGACCCATCCAGTGTATGTGAAATGAACACAGCTTGGTTAGAGAAAGATTTGCATTCTGTGCCACTCAAGTGTATTACAAATATGGCGTAAAGACTCCATAAACAACCATTCAAACTCTTTACTGAAGGAGACTTTTTTCGATGCCCTATATATATCAGGGCAAAAGGGACATGAACATTCAGGTGAGTTACAGTAGGGAGAGTCCTTCCAGCCCATGTGGAGATCTTGTGTGTCTCAGCATCCTTGACCATGCTTTAATCCCAAGAAGGCCACTGTGTCAGGAGCTCACTGGCTGTCCAGGCATCCATATTCTTGCTTGAGACTTCCTAGGCCAGGACATGACCTCACCTTTGAGTAAACATGCCTGGAATAGAACTGGCATTAATTACAGTGGGTACTGAGCAGTGTTTCAGGAAGAACATTTCTTATATTGAATGAGAAGGAAGTTTTCTAGCTTCATGATTCGAACTTGGTACAGGGTGAAGGGATTAATATTTGGAGTATTAAAGTGCAAATGATGTACAGTAAACAACTGCAGATCAACAGTGGGTATAGTTCCAATGACGAAAGACCTTTGAGGGCCACACCAGCAGTGCTTAGGGCCAACTCCTGACTAAATACAGGGATCACTCATGACTGAGTTTAGGGATTGCTCCTGATGATTCCTGGGGGTGGGTGGGGGGTGGGGGCAGATGTACTGGAGATCAAAGCTGGTTCTGCTGTGAATATGGCAAGTACATTGTTTCCAGTACTTTCTCTGATCCTGTGCCTTTTATTGGCCACTAGGTATCCTTGAGTAATGTAAATGATGCCTCAACTTGTGCCTAGAACAGGTATAGAGATGCCATGTAGCCCTATCCTGGGCTTGTGGATACATACTCAGGACATAAACCCATTATTTATGTGAATGGCAACCCCTGTTCTCTGCTGCCTGATGTCATTCTCCCAGGCTCCCAACGTCTCTTGGCTATTTGCTTGGCCTCACTTTTTCCTCCTGCTAGTAGTGGCCTTAAGGCTTATGCACTGGGCTTTTTCTCCCAGCTTTGGGGCCAACCCCTGGATCCCCAGCCAGCAGACAGCTAAGTCTGCCTCTCGCTGCAGCCTACAGATGCGCTCAGTTCCTTGGGCCTTTAGGAACCAGGAAGCTGGATTTGCCTTCCCAGACTGGTGTCTGGGACTGTGTGAGGTACATGAGCCGCTCCCTGGAGGGACTATAATCAAGTGTGAGCTTCCTGGATACACACACACATACAGGGGTCTCTCCCTAGAGGGACTATTCAAGTGTGAGCTTCCTGGGCAGATGGACATACACTCATTCCCTGCGGCTTTCATGACCCACCGCCTGGCTCTCTGGCACGGCTGTACCTTCTGGCTAACTAATCATACACCCCAATAAATCAACCACTGGGGTTGGGACTTGGGCCAGCTCTTTCTCAGAAGGGACTGGGGGACACAGCTCTGTTTTCACAAATGGAGCCACCTGGGTCACAGTAGGGACATTGCCCAGAATCCACCTCCATGAACTTGGGGCGTGGGGAAAAGGAAGGAAAGTCCAGAGGAGGGAGGGAACCAGCTCAGCACAAAGCTGCAAACCAAGTGGCAGCCCTGACGCTTTCTTCCCTTGCAACAAATGCAGCAGAGGCCCATTGCTGGGGGGGCACCCTGGTGGTGGCCCCCCTGGCACCCTACCTCTTCTTGCATTTCTTGTCTTTGTCTCACACTCCTGGTGGCCCAGGTGGACTGGCTGCAGGGCCATCCCCAGTGTCTGGACTACGGGCCCCCCTTCCGGCCGCCCCTTCCCCTGGAGTTTTGCTCTGACTACAAGTCCTTTGGCTGTTGTGACCAGCGGCGTGACCAGCGCTTGGCAGCTCGTTTCAGGGCCATCCTGGGCACCTTGGACCCTGGGGACCACCAGCTGTGTGGCAGCTACATTAAGAACATCCTCTGCCAGGTAGCCTATGGGAAGTGGGAAGGACACACAACTGTGGGAGAATGTCACAGCCCCTTGCAAGCTGTGTGGGCCTCTGGGAGATGCTCTGGGATCTCATCTTGGAGAAGCCCCCTTATCCTCTTCTATACATGGGCTTCTGACTCGGGGTAGAATCCATTACAGCTCTGGGTTTCTGGTCTTGGTGCACCCCCTTTACTAGCAGGGTCAGGGAGACAGCAGCTCTTGAGGGGTTCTCTGGTGGATAAGGGTTTCTCCCAAGGTCATCTGGCCCCAGCAGCCAAACCCACCCCCCTCCAGGATCTTCTGGAAATGCTGGCTGCATTCTCTGACTTCTGTGGGAGGCTTTTAAGGTGTAGGGCCCCTAGGGCATGGAAAATCTGATGATGGTGTGGGAGGGCCCAGGACACTTAGGCCACCAGGGGCCTGGCTGATGGTCCCTCAGGCAGGTCCAGCAGTTTCTTGACTCACCCTGGGGGGTGTAGTGTCATCCCCCTGCCCTACTGCCAGCATTCCTGAGTGCTCAGCATTCTCACACAGAAGCCAGCCCTGGACTGTCTGACATCCACCTCTCTCTTGGAGCTCACTCTGGGTTGATTACTGAAAAATGAGCTGGTGGAAAATTCCCCTTGATGTTGGACTTCAGGAAGTCAAACCAGCAGCCCTTGGAGAGATCTTGCAGTTTTTCAGGTTACCCCCTGTAGATCACCAGGGATGATTCTTAATGTTGTAGCTTCTTACCTCTTCCCCGTGGGTGAAGATTCAGGAATCTAGAGAGATATGTCTGGAGTCACTATCACTCCTTGTACAGTTCCAACTTTTGGGGGGGCCGCACCCATTGGCCCTCAGGGGTTACTCCTGGCTCTAGACTCAAAAATCATTCCTGGCATAATTAGGGGACCCTATGGGATGCCCAGGATCGAACCCTGGTTGACCATGTGGAAGGCAAACACCCATAAAATGTGCTAACTCTTGCACCTTGTGATCACTCTGGCCCAAGCTGCATCTCCAACTGAGTGGTTTTGTGACCTTTAGTGAGGAGAATACTGATGCCTCTTGGCTCACTCTGGAGAGTGCAGAGTCTCCTCCCCCTCACCCCCCACCCCACTGGAGACTCCTGAGTCCTCATTTCCTTCCCCTAAATCCTAAGAAATAGCAAGTGGCCCAGCTCCTTGGATCAAAGCTCCCTGGGTCGCCTGCTTTCCATGCTGCATAAGGGTGAGCCTTGATGGGGCTGCGGGTCCAGGGTGTTCGTGAGCCTCATTCTTGGTCCTGCCTCTGGACAGTTGCTCTACAATCTGCAGCCCGGGTAGAAACGAGGGAGGCCAGGAGATCCATTTAGGTGGAAATCGGTGCTTGGAGTCCTCCTGTGTCCGTGCAGAACGGGGGGACCCCTACCACCAACCTCAGGGTCTGGTTCTGGGACATTTTGCTCTGCTGCACTCCCAGGCTTGACCCACACCCACGGCGCTCCCATTCCCTTCCAGGAGTGCTCACCCTATGCCGCCCACCTCTACGATGCTGAGAACCCCCAGACCCTACTCCGCAGCCTGCCGGGCCTGTGCCCCGACTATTGCAATACTTTCCTCTCCACCTGCCGCTCTGCCCTGGCCCTGCTAACCAGTGACCAGCGCCTGCAGCAAGCCTTGGGCACAGTCGGGGCCCACACCTGCCACCTCCTCGCCCTCCCAGACCCGGACTACTGTTTTCCCAGTGTCCTGAGACGTGGTCAGCCCGGAGGTCAACTGGGGGCGGTGACCCAAGCCCCCGACGGCTGCCTGCAGCTGTGCGTGACCGAGGTGGCCAATGGACTGCGGAACCCTGTGAGCATGGTGCCCGCAGGCGATGCCACCCACCGCCTCTTCGTGGCCGAGCAGCGCGGGGTGGTGTGGGTGTTCCTGCCCGATGGCAGCCGTCTACACCAGCCCTTCCTAGACCTCCGTAAAACTGTGCTGACTTCGCCGTGGGCCGGGGACGAGCGTGGCTTCCTGGGCCTCGTTTTCCACCCTCGCTTCCACCGCAACCAGAAGTTCTACATCTATTACTCGTGCCGGGGCCCTGAGCGGGTGGAAAAGATCCGCATCAGTGAGATGAAGGTCTCCCGGGCCGACCCCAATCGAGCGGACCCCAAGTCAGAGAGGTGAGCGCTACTTTGGGGTCCTGGGCCTGCCCCCTAATCCTGCCCTGACACAGGACCTTCCCACACAGACGGGACTCATAGGGACAGACACGGAGACCCTAGCTAGATAGCTGGTAATGGAGCTCAGATTGGATTCCTTCAGATACAACAGTGACTTGAATATGTTTGCAAGTGACCCCTATAAAGGATCTGGTTCCTTTCTATTAATCAACGTTGAGACATTCTTAGGGGAATCTAAGGCACAACTAGCTATACCCAAGAATCATTTCTGGAGGTGCTCAAGGGAACCATTTATGGTGTCAAGAATGGGATCAGAGCTGGCTGCAAGCCAAGCACCCTCACTTTCAACTGTATGATTGCTTCAGCCCAGCCATGAATGTTTTATTTAAAAAAATTTTTTTTAGAGGCCAGAGCATTAGCACAGAGCATTTGCCTTGCACACTGCTGACCTGGTTTTGATCCTTGGCATCTCCTGAGTCTGCCAGGAGTGATTCCTGATCTCAGAGCCAAGAGTAACCCCTGAGTGCTGCTGGATGTGCCTCCCTCCATCCCCCCCCACAATTATTTTTAGCTACGC
Source organism: Crocidura indochinensis (assembly GCA_004027635.1). Lineage (NCBI taxonomy): Eukaryota > Metazoa > Chordata > Mammalia > Eulipotyphla > Soricidae > Crocidura > Crocidura indochinensis. The sequence continues at coordinate 9,663 of PVKC010022180.1, forward strand.
TGTTTAGGTGTCAGGGAGTTACACTGAGTTTGGTACTTAAAGATGTCATTCCTGGCAGTGCTTGGGGGACCTGGCAGTACCACGGATAATTTCCATCTTCCTTTTTCTTTTTTCTATTTTTGTTTTTTGGGTCACACCCTCTGGTACTCAGTGCTCAGGAGGCTCAGGAATGCTGGGGATTGAACCTGGGCTGATAAGGTGCAAGATAAAGGCCCTTCCCACTGTGCTATTCCTCAGGCCCAATTTCAGTCTTTTTAATTGTTGTTTTTGGGCCACACTCACATGTAATGCAACTACCAACCTTGACCAGTCATTTGGGTCTCAGAGTGGCTATTCCAGTTTGTTTTTGGGTCACACCCGGCAGTGCTCAGGGGTTACTCCTGGCTCCATGCTCAGAAATTGCTCCTGGCAGGCACGGGGGACCATATGGGGCACCGCGATTCGAACTGATGACTTTTTGCATGAAAGGCAAACGCCTTACCTCCATGCTATCTCCCGGGCCCCGGCTATTCCAGTTTGTCTCAAAACCTAATGCATCTTCTTGGTTCTTCAGGGTCCTCCTGGAGATAGAAGAACCAGCCTCCAATCACAATGGTGGGCAGTTGCTTTTTGGCCCAGATGGCTACATGTATATTTTCACCGGTGACGGCGGACAGGCGGGGGATCCCTTCGGCAAGTTTGGAAATGCCCAGAACAAGTAAGCCAGATGAAAGTAGGGGTCCCTTTCCTCAGAGTGTAAATCCTTGGCAAAATGTTTATGCGAAGACTCCAGGGGTGTCAAACTAAGTCACTGGCTGCAGGCTGGAGCCTTCTCTGGGGGATGTGTTTGGTTCTTGGGCCTTGAAATCTCAGGCCTGGTGGGATTTGACAGTTCAGTTGCTGGCTGCCCATGGCATATTGAGATGCTGTCTGAGTTTCTCATATGTGAGCAGGATGTTATTTACACACCAAGCTCCTATTTTCCAGTTTAGGTCAACTCCCCTGACAACAGCATGTCTGTTGGTGATCACTGTATTTGGGTGATGTTCCCAGTGGCAGGCAGATATTGGGAAGAGACCTGACAACTCACATGAGTGTCAATTTATATACTTAAAATGTTTTTTTTTTAAATGGGGATTTTTATTTTTTGTCTTTTGGGTCACACCCAGTAGCACTCAGGTGTTACTTCTGGCTCTTCACTCAGGAATTGCTCCCAGCAGGCTTTGGGGATCATATGGGCTGTTGAGGATCAAATTGGGCTGGCTATGTACAAGGTAATGCCCTACCCACTGTGCTATTGCTCTCATCCCTAACTTGGGATCCTTTGAACCCTAAAAATGAGAAGCCTTCACATTGTGTATGTGTGTGTAATTTTACTATTTCTATCTCTGTCTGGTATTCTATTTACCTATTTATTCTCAGTCATCTACTAACACTTATAATCTGTTATCAAATCATGTCCTCCCCTGCCTGTGGGTTTCCCATTGCCTCTAAAATTTTATTTTCAAAAATATTTTTGATCAGTGTGAGACTTTAACGTGAGATCTACCCTCTTACTTGTTATTAATTTGGGCCAGAGTGCTAGTATAGCAGGGAGGTTATTTGTTTTGCATACAGTTGACCCAGGGTTGATCCCCTTCTAGCCTCCTAAGCACCATCACAGTGGTGAGGCATTTATCTTGCAAGCAGCTGATCCAGAAAGGCTGGTGGTTCAAATCCCTGCATCCTATGTGGACCCCTGAGCCTGCCAGGAGCAATTTCTGAACGCAGAGCCAGGAGTAACTCTTGAGCACTGCTGGGTGTGACCAAAAAACAAACCAAAACAACAAAAATATTAATTTTAGGAGTGTTTGGATAAGCCCCTGGCGTTCTCATTCCAGTGCTCAGGGAATCATTGGTGCAGGAATTCATTCCGAGGTGCCTATCTGCTCTACACTGCTCTGCCCTTTCAGCGACCTCCCCACTTTTCTGAACACTTGATTGGAACATAGTATCCACTATGTCAATAGGGCGTTCTGAGGCACTGCCCAGCGCACACACAGGTACTCCTGCCATTGATCCAGTGGGCGGTGCAGGTTAGAACCACAGTGGAATTCTGTCTCCTGTTAGGGATGACTCTTGGCAAAGCCATGAAAGGTTCCAAGTATGGGCAACTTTGATTTCTCGTTCATCTGCTGTTTGTGGCTATGCAGATGCATGTCATCACAAGGGCAAAGTTGGGAGAGACCTTGATCAAGCCTGTTTCTTGGGGTTCTTCTTCCAGAAGTTCCCTGCTGGGGAAAGTGCTACGGATTGATGTGGATGGGAGCTCAAAGGGCCAACGCTACCGCATCCCCCCGGATAATCCCTTCATCTCGGAGCCCGGGGCGCATCCTGCCGTCTATGCCTATGGCGTCCGGAACATGTGGCGTTGTGCCATGGACCGTGGGGACCCCGCCACGCACCAAGGCCGAGGTCGCATCTTCTGCGGGGACGTGGGACAGAACCGGTTTGAGGAGGTGGACATCATTGTGAAAGGCGGCAACTACGGCTGGCGAGCCAGGGAAGGCTTTCGTTGCTATGATAAGACACTTTGTCGCAACAACTCCTTGAGTAAGAAAGCAAGAAGGGGGACTCTCCTGAATGAATCTGGGTATGGGCCATAGAAGTGGGGGACAAACCCAAGTGAGTGTTCCTGCTCTGCGTGTGTTGAGAGTAGTGAGTCTCGCAGGCCCTCAGCACAGCAATACCCAAGCCACTGCTGGCTGGTGTTCTGATCTGGAATCTCATATAGTGCAGGCAGATGTGGACCCATCCGCACCTTTTTGTTTCATTTTTTTTTTTATTGGCCACACTAGGTAATGCTCAGGGGTATTTCTAGCTCTGGACTCAGGAATTACATTGGGCAGGCTCAAGGGATCATATGGGATTTTGAGGTTGGCTGCATGCAAGGCAAGCACCCTACCAATTGTACTATTGCTCCAGCCCCATATATATGTATGTATGTATGTATGTATGTATATATATGTATATATATTTATTTTATTTTGGAATTAGGGGTGTTTGGAGATTACTTGCTGTGCTCTGAACCTAATTCCTGGATTCATGCTCAGGAATGGTCCCTGGTGGTGGTGGTGGTGGTGGTGGTGGTGAAGTGGGCTGTGTGGGGACAGGGATGGCCTTAGAGCTGATGCATGCAAAGCAAATGACTTCTGTCCAGTGCTCTATCTCTATCCCAATCTTACCCTTTACCTAAGTATCTGTGGATTTTTTAGGGCACCTTATTATAGCTATAAGTATATTTTGTCACCATCATTGTCATCATCATCATTATCTTTTCATCTTCTCTTCCTCTTTCTCCTCTTCTTCTTTCTCCTCCTCTTCCTCTTCCTCTTCTTCCTTCTCTTTCTCCTCTTCCTCTTCCTCCTCCTCTTCCTCCTTCTCCTTCTCTTCTTCCTCCTCCTCCTCTTCCTCCTCTTCTCCTACTCCTCTTCCTCCTCCTCCATCTATTTCTCCTCCTCCTTCTCCTCCTCCTCCTCCTCCATCTCTTTCTCTCTCCTCCTTTTTCCCTCTCCTCTTCCTTCCCCTCCTCTTCCTGCTTCTCTTCCTCTCCCTCTTCCTTCTTCTTCATTTTTTTGTTTGTTTTATTGAACCCAGTGATTCCTGGCTCTGTGCTCAGGAATCACTCCTGGTGTTGCTCAGGGGACTTTATGGGATGCAAGAGACTAAGCCCAGGTTGGATGTATGCCAAGCAAAACCCGACTAGTTAGTTATACTATCTCTGTTGCTCCAATTGTCTTCTAAGTTACAAAGCAACCTTATAGTTTTGAACAAAACAGCAGGGCCTCTGAGACTTGTTTCGGCCGATGTCATCCTGTTACATGTGGTCTCTTAGTATAAGTATATTGGTGAGATAAAAGCAGCCTTCACAGTAAGTGAATGAAATGGTTATTTATTGTTTGATATCTGCCAGTTTTGCTATATACTCTTCCCCTGAAAGTCCTAATTTCCAAGATCCTTTCAAAGCTCAGTGAAGACATTCTATATTTTGCAAATCTTCAAGTCTGAGACTCTCCCAAGTTCAACTCAAGGAAGCCTGCAAGCTCTCTGCCTCCCAAGAAAGGGTGATTGGGGCACCCTCTTGGTGTCCTCTTGTGAGGTCCTCACACCTCTTGCTTGGGGGTTCAGTCCAATGGGAAACTCTCAGGTTGGCTCTTGAGAGACTAAACACAATCCACTTAGCTATTTGTCCAACCAAAGGCTAAGAAGCAAATCATTTTCCTTCTGAACCAGTAGCTCCATTCAGAGACCCCCCTTCTTCCTCCTTCACATCATGAGTCTCTTTTTCTTTGTTCCCACACAGATGACATCCTGCCAATCTATGCTTACGGCCATTCCATGGGGAAGTCAGTCACTGGAGGCTTTGTCTATCGTGGGTGTGAATCCCCCAATCTTAATGGCCTCTACATTTTTGGGGACTTCATGAGTGGGTAAGGAAGCACTGGCCCCCTCCTGCTTACATTTCAATGGCACATGGTGAAATGTCTTAAATAATTTTTTTCATGAATGTGTCCATATATGTGCGTTCCAGCAACTGTATCAGGGCATAGAACATCACTGGTACTCTGAAAGGTTACTTTTTGTCAATTGCCAACTAAAACAGTCACTTTTTTGTGTCACACACACACAACCACACCAGTCACTTGCATTGCAGGTTAGTTTTGCTTTTGGAATTTGATCTCAATAAAGAGATCAAGAGGGGTATTTGCTTTACCCCTCTTCTCTGTTAAGTTTATTTATTGACTGAAGTCACATTTCAGGATGAGTAACTTTTGGTATATTCACGGAATCTGATGCTACAAAGCAGGAAGAGAGATAAATGACTAATAGGTGTGACAGCACTGTTACATTTCCCAGATACTATTGAATGAGCTAGATGATATATTTACAAAAACAATGCAATTGTGTAGGATGTTCTGGCGCAATGTTAATATTTCAAAAATGAGATTTATCTTTGGTAGAGATGCTTTCCTCATGGAGTACCAAACCTGTTTTAGGATGGAAAATGAACTGCCCCTTCAGACAGAGAACACTGAGGTGAAAGAAGACATAGTCATGTCCTTGTCCGTAATCTTGTTATTGATTTGCTCTGGGAAATTCAGTTTCTGGTGGGCAAGGGGTGAGTATAGGAGGAAAATTAAGCCAGAGGATAGAAATATGGATTCCTAACCTATAAGGTTTTATTTTTGTCTAGTCGACTTATGGCTTTGCAGGAAGATAATAAAAACAAGAAATGGAAGAAGAAGGACATTTGCCTGGGCAGCCCGGTGGCCTGTGCTTTCCCAGGACTGGCCAGCACCTACAGCAAGTTCATCATCTCCTTTGCTGAGGATGAAGCAGGTAAAACATGCGCTGTGAGCAGAACATGGTCATTGTCTTTGTGGGTGTCATATACTGAGCAGATGTCTCTTCTATCACTGAGATGTCTTTTAGAACATACTACACAGTTCCAAGAACTGTACAACTTAATTTTTTTGGTATTGGGGATGCTCAGGGCTTACTCCTGGTTCTACACACAGGGATCACTCCTGGTGGGGCTCAGGGAATCATAAGGAATGCCAGGAATGGAAGCCAGTTCTGCAGTATTCAAGCCCTTCCTGCTGTACTGTCACTCTGACTCAGTACTGTCCATTTTTATTTATTTGCTTGTATTTGTTTGCTTGGGAGCCAGATCCCTCTGTGTCCAGAGGTTCCTCCTGGCTTTATGCTCAGGGATTACTTCTGGTAGTGCCCAGGAGACCACATGCTATGCTGGGAATCAAATTGGGATTGATTATGAGCAAAGTAAGCCATCTTATCCACAGCCTACATTTGAAATATGACTCAGGAGTTGCAGCTCTGCAAGGAAGCACATCAGCTCAGCCATCCCTTCTTTGGGACCCATGACTGTTTCTCCAACCTATCATGACACTCTCCTAGAATCTGTAGTCAGATGGGACTTATTGGACTGCTAGGGATGGTTGGCACCAATGTGGTCAGCCTCCAGCTGGGCCCTGTGAGGCAGGAGGTGGTGTTAGTGAGAAAGAATTTCTCAAGAAATTCTCACAGGACAGTCAGTTCAACAGATGACATTTACTGAAGGACAGGAACTCAGCAGAGCAAGATGGTTATGTGTGTGTGTGTGTGTGTGTGTGTGTGTGTGTGTTTTGGGCCACACCTGATGATGCTCACAGGTTACTCCTGGCTTGGGGGACCATATGACACCGGGAGATCAAACTGCGGTCTGTCCTAGGCTAGCACCGGCAAGGCAGACACCTTACCACTTTGCGCCACCGCTTCCGCCCACCTCCCTCCCGTCTGTCCCCTCTTCTCCCTTCCTCAACCTTCCTCCTCCCCAAGCTGGGAACAGAGTGAAGAGATTCTGTGGAAAGGCGCAAAGGTTCTTTTGGAACAGCCAAACTTTAGTTTTCTTTCAGAGTTGGCTCCAGGAACATGGGTCTTGGCAGATCACAGGCTCAGAGGCCTTCCCCGTGATGGGGCCAGGGAAACTGGAGCATCCTCTCTTCTCAGACTGTGATAGCAGAGTGATGATAGCTTTATACAAACTATTTGTGAGTGTTTCTGTTTCTTTTGGGGGGGTGGTGTCATTCCCAGCAGCGCTCAGGGATTACTCCTGTCTCTATGCTCAGAAATTGCTCCTGGCAGGCTCGGGGGACCATGTGGGATACCCGGATTTGAACTACTGTCCTTCTGCATGTAAGGCAAACACCCTACCTCCATGCTATCTCTCCGGTCCCCAGAGTGTTTCTGTTTCTTCAATTTCCTGGAAGAGCCTGGAAGGGACTGGTAGTAGATCCTCTTGAAAGGTTCAAAAGAATTCATTAGTGAATCCATCTGGGCCTAGAATTTTGTTTTGGGAAGACTTTTTAATAACCATTTTAATTTTCTCAATAGTAATGTGCTGTTCAGATATGGTGTGTCATCTGGATTCAACCTTGAGAGGTTATAAGAGCCCAATAATTTATCCATTTCTTGTAGGTTTTCTTGTTTTGTGACATAGAGTTTCTCAAAGCAGTCTCTAATTATCCTTTGAATTTCTGTAGTACTTGTAGTAATCGCCCCCTTTTCATTTCTAATTGGTTTATTAACTTTCTCGATATGCCTTTCTTTGTGAGTTTTGTTAGTAGTTCATTGATCTTGTTTATTTTTTCAAAGAACCAACTCTTGCTTTCATTGATCATTCAGATTGCTTTTTGGAATTCTAATTCATTAATTTATGCTCTACACTTTGATATTTTATTATATCTGCCTAGTTTTAGTTCATTTTATTGATCAATTTCTAATTTTATAAGCTATGTCACCAAGTTATTTATTTAGGCCCCTTCATCCTTCCTGATGATTGCTTGCAAAGCTGTAACTTTTCCTCTTAGTACTGCTTTTGCTGTGTCCCACAAATTCTGATAATTTATGACTTTCATTCTCATTTGTTTCCAGAAAATTTTTTATTTATTCTTTGATTTTATCTCTGACCAATTGGTTTTTTTAGTAGTGAGCTTTTTTTTTTCTAGGTATTAATGTTTTTCTTTTGTGTTTGCTTGTAATTTGCTTCTAATTTCAGTGCGTTAGGATCTGAGAAGTTAGTTCTTATAATTTATATCCTTTTAATTTTATGTAGGTATGTTTTATGGGTCAACATGTGGTCTATTCTGCATTGGAGAAGAATATCTATGCAGTTTACTGAGAATGGAGAACCTATGTATGTCTACTAGACCAATTTCTTTTTGAGCTAGTATATTCTTGCCAGGTTTTAGCCTGGTTGAGCTATCAAGCAGTCACAGGGCAATGTTGAGATCTCCTACTACTATTGCATTGCTATTGATCTCTTCCTTTAAATTTGTTAACTGTTGTATTAAATAAATAAAGATGATGCTGGATGAAGATGGATGGAGATGAAGGCCTCTGTCTGCTCTCCCAGGCCACGTGGCTCCATCCTCCATTAATCGATGGGTCTGGGGTCCAGGAAAGCGACGGGTAGAAATCTCACTCACAGGCAGGATTCAGGAAGTAACAGCTTTATTCATACCCTATCCACCACATGTGTGGCCTATATCATAACCAATTAAGCATTCAGCCATTC
>PVKC010022181.1:0-17799 GCA_004027635.1 Crocidura indochinensis
CTTTCTCTTTCTTTCTTCTTCCTTTCTTTCTTTCTCCTTTCTTTCTTTCTCTTTCTTTCTTTCTCTCTTTCTTTCTCTTTCTTTCTCTTTCTTTCTTCCTTTCTTTCTTCTTTCTTTCTTTCTTCCTTTCTTCTTTCTTTCTTTCTTTCTTTCTTTCTTTCTTTCTTTCTTTCTTTCTTTCTTTCTTTCTTTTTCTTTCTTTCTTTCTTTCTTTCTTTCTTTCTTTCTTTCTTTCTTTCTTTCTTTCTTTCTTTCTTTCTTTCTTCTTTTTCTTTTCTTTTCTTTAAGTATCACAGAGAACTTGTATAGATTTATATTCAATGCTTATAAGAAGTCAATTAACAAAAATGTCCTGGGAGATCTAAGGAGGAAAGTACAGTTGGGTGTACTGTACCAGAATATACTTAAAGGCCAACAACTAGTGCATTTATGATGAAGATTACTTAAATTACTAAACATGCATATATGTTTCTATGTGCCCTCACACATACAAAGACCTAGTACAAACATCAAAAGAAGAAAATGGTGAATATTTGGAAAACTAAATATTCAAAGTTTCCAAAGTATATAAATTGATTCAGTGATTCTTCAGAGAATGGTAGGAGGGGCAGTCACACAGCCTGAAACTATGGTTGGTGGCATTTTCCTAAAATAAACAAAAAGCTTATTAAAGGTAAGTTGAAATCTTTGACATGAAGAAGCTTTGTAAAGAGATGAATGTGGAGAATATCATACTTTTACATGTAACAATTATTCTTGTATATTCTTTGCAGATATTATGATAATGAGAAGTTCTCATTTAACAAGTACTAGGCATTTGCTATTGTAGGTTTCCATTTACAATGGCATGGTAGATATGACATTTAGAGTTACTTTGAAATTTAGAGTTACAAACAGTAATGAGGGCATCATTTGCATTCCTGTCCTCTGATTATCTCAGAAGGCTATTTGAATAAAACTGGAACTTGTCAATCACTAACTTTGATATCATGGAAGATCTTGCAGCCAAGAAACATTGATGAGAATCTCTTCTGTGTTGATTTAACTTCAGAGAATATTTATTAAAAAATAAAAAAGAATTTCTCACTTGAATCTTAAATGAAGCTAATGTGAATATTTTAAATTAATTAATTTGTACAGTTTTATAAGTGCTAGTTGCAATATTTGAAGTGATTTTAAGTACTAATTTCAAAATTCCAAGGATAAAGCTTTTATTTTTCCTATCTCAAAAACAGAGGTAGAAATGAACAGAGTGATAGTATATTGGATAAGATGTTTGCCTGCAGCTGACCTAGGTCTGATCTCTGATCTCTGATTTCAGAGCACAGTCAGGAGTCATTACAGAGTGCATAGCCAGAAATAACCCCTCAACATTTCAGACAAGATCAGGCAGGGTCAGGGTGGTATGGCTGTAGACCTCTTGAACATTTTAAGGTATAACTCCAGTTCCAGAAAAAGATAAAAGAAAGAGTTATCTATATTTTCATAGAATTACATTTAAGACACATTAGCAAGAGAAAAAAATTGAAGACCTTTTTATAAAATAATTAAAAATATATATGTTTAGTATGATTCTGAACATTGGAAATTATGACAGGCATTTAAAAAACTTGCCTGTCTAATACAAGTAAGCATTTAGTAAATTGTATTTAAGGGATGAACTAGTGAATGTATTTCCAAACAATTAATATGCGACTACATAAATTAAAAGTCTACTAACATAAAAAGTTTAAACAAGCATTCAGTTTACATAAATTTTTAAAAATCACTTTAACATGTGTCATAGTAGATCATGATAGGAATAACAATGACTCAGGAATTCAAACTCTTTGGCTTAAAGTCAGACACTGAACCAAATAGCTTGAGAAGCTTGACTTACTTCTTGGATGTCAATTATGTGGAAATATTGGCTTGAAGCAAGCACAAGTTACTTCTGGTGCTCTAGGCAGTCCCACAATTTCACAACTGAATAACTCAAATAGGAAAATCATATATGTAATAAAAATGATACAGTGCCTACAGTGTGCCAGGTTAAATACAATAAGAATATGAAGCATATATTTGTATATACGAGCTTTTTTTCCATGTAAAATTTGTTATAATTAAAATAATAGTAATTTTATCAATAAAATTCACTATAGGTGGAATAGTTTTAAAATAATGGAAATAAAATAATGTTTGGGATTGAACATAATATATAACGTATTTCTTTTAATTAAATCATTTAATACAATCCATGGGCTAAAATAACTGATCTTATCTTGGCCAGGGATGTAATGCAATGGTAGAAAGCTTGCCTTGCATATGTAAGACCCTGGGTTTAATCCCTGGCATCACATAAAATAATTGATCTTATCTTTTTGAACTGAGAGAATACACCACTGTCCATAACATTATTTCATATCAGTCTCATTGCAAATAACTTATCTTTTAATAATGTAAATGCTATCTTACATACTAAACCATATAGGAGAAAAATTTTACAAAGTAGATATTCAACAATATTGTATAAATATAGTATTTATAAGTATTTCAAAAGCACTGTTCAGTTTAGAAAAGAAAAGTGGAAACTGTCTTGTGTGCTCAGAAACATTAATATTTTGAACATTAAAGAGACATATTTCATGAATGTTGTAGCCACATAATAGCTTGTAAAATTAATACAGAAAAGCATATAGAGAAAGTTTAACTTGGAAAAAATAAAATAAAATAAGTTTTCTAAATTTCCAAGTTTTACCAGGAGGATGCTAATAACTTTGTCTTTAGGCCTTGAAATATTCTAAATCACCAAAGGGCTGAAAAATAAATAGATATTCCGAAGCCCATCAATTTTTGCGATTGGAGATGCTGTGTGGATTCTAGTTTTTTTTCCACAACTGAAAAGACACCCTTTCACATCTTCTTTCACATACCTCCTCTTCCCCTCTTTATCTTTTATGACAAGGCTTTAGAAAGCTATTTCTTTAAGAAACTTTTCTAGAGTCAGTGTCCCACACTATTCCCTGAAAATGTTTCTACTCTACATAAACATCTGATATAAGTATGCCAGACATAATTCTATTAGATTGTGTTACATTATTGGATCCTGTCTTTTTTAACCAGCAAACTGTGACCTATGGAAGAAGAGAAACTATGTCATTTACTTATTTGGGTTTTGGAATTACATGTAGCGTGTTTAAGTACTTCTTTTGGCTCAGTGCTTGGAGGTTGCTGCTAGCAGTGTTCAAGGGACCATTTGATGATGTGGATTGAATTCAGGTGTCCTGTATGCAGAGCATGTAATTTTTCCATTGAGTTATCTGGTTCCTAAATGAGAGAGAGAGAGAGAGAGAGAGAGAGAGAGAGAGCGCGCGCGCGCGCGCGCGCGCGCGCGCGTGTGTGTGTGTGTGTGTGTGTGTGTGTGTGTGTGTGTGTGTGGTGCATGTTTCTTTTTGGGCAATACCCAAGAGTGCACAGAGGTTGTTTCTGGTAGTGCTGGATGGCCATACATTGATGGAATTTGAACCTGGGCATCCTGCATTTCATGCAACATGTACTCTGTTCAATTTTCTCTGCTGCCTTAGAATAGAAGCTTTATTTAATTCATTGTCAGATTTCAAAATTATTACAGAATACTTGATACAAATGACATGCTTAATAATACTTTTTTAACTATTGGCAGATTAATGATAAAATAACTGATATTTTTATTAAAATGCTTTGAACCACTGGATTTCTTGTTTGAAGTATAATTTGATTAAAAATGCAATGATAATTGTGTTCTAGCAATCAGCTATAGTAATTAAAGAAGGCCTTAAAGACACTTCAGGGCCCGGGAAATAGCATGGAGGTAAGGCGTTTGCCTTTCATGCAAAAAGGTCATCGGTTTGAATCCCGGTGCCCCATATGGTCCCCCATGCCTGCCAGGAGCAATTTCTGAGCATGGAGCCAGGAATAACCCCTGAGCACTGCCGGGTGTGACCCAAAAACCACAAAAAAAGTTTTTTTAAAAAAAAGACATTTCAACAATATTACCTTTAAGATAGCTTAGGAATTGCAACTGTTACAAGAGGATGAATAATAAAGAGGGAAGGATATGAGCAGAGAAAGTGAATAGCTAATTTTTGATAGACTCAAGACATTTGATGAAGAAAAGTAGAATAAAACCAAAATATAGAGCCAGATCATGAAAACTAAAAGCCTTTCCTCTAAAATCTGACACAAGACAAGACTATCCCCTCCTGCCACTTCTATTCAAATTAGTACTCAAAGTACTTGCTATAGCATTCAGGCAAGAAAAAGATATCAAGGGCATTCAGATAGGAAAGAAAGAAGGCAAGCTCTCTCTGTTTTCATGATAAGACATGAGATGGCATGGTACTATATTTAGAAAACCCTTAAGACTTTCAAAAAGCTTCTAGAAATAGTGACAGGCTACAAAATTAACACAAAAAATAGCCTTTTTTTTTTTTTTTTTGGTTTTTGGTCCACACCCGGTGACGCTCTGGGGTTACTCCTGGCTATGCGCTCAGAAGTTGCTCCTGGCTTGGGGGACCATATGGGAACCGGGGGATCGAACCGCAGTCCGTCCTAGGCTAGCACAGGCAAGGCAGGCACCTTACCTCCAGCACCACTGCCCGGCTCCCTAAAAAAATAGCCTTCTTGTACACAAATGATAGAGAAGAAATAAACACTTAAAAATCCCACTAACAATATTGCCACAGAAATTCAAGTATCTTGGAGTAAACTTAACTAAAGAGGTGAAAGACCTGTATAAAAAATAAACTACAAACACTGTTTCAATACATTAAAGAGGATACAAGAAATGGAGAAATATACCCTGTTCATGGATTGGGAAGATCATCATCATTTAAATGGCAATACTCCCCAAAGTATTGTACAGATCTAATGCAATCTCCCTAAGGATACTCATGACATTTTTCAAAGAAGTGAATCAAACCCTACTGAAATTCATTTGGAACAATAAATGCCTAAGAATAGCTAAAGCAAACCTTAGGAAAAAGAAGGTGGGAGGATCACTTTCCCCAACTTTAAATTGTATTACAAAACAATAGTCATGAAAACAGCATTGTATTGGAATAAAGACAGACCCTTATATCAATGGAATACACTTGAATATTAAGAGAATGACCACCCAGACATATCAATTAATCTTTCATAAAGGGGAAAGAAATAAAACATGGAGCAAGGAAAGCCTCTTTAATAAGTGATATTGGGACAACTTGTTAAACACATGCATAAAACTGAATGCAGTTTTTAACTTTTTAACACCATACACAAAGGTCAAATCAAAATAGATTAAAGATCTTGCTATCAGACCTGAAACTATAAGGCATATAAAAGAAAACATAAGCAAAACACTCCATGGCACTGAGACTAAAGGCATCTTCAAGGAGGAAACACCACTGTCTAGGCAAGTAGAAGCAAAGATAAACAAGTGGGACTATATTAAACTGAAAAGCTTCTGCACTTCAAAGGAAGCAGTGACTAGGATACAAAGGCTATCCACAGAATGGAAGAATCTATCCATCTAATACCCATCTGATAGTGGGCTAAAATCTAAGATATACAAGATACTGATAGAACTGAACAACAACAACAACAACAACAAAACATCTAACAGACATTTTCTCAAAGAAAAAAAGACAAATGACCAAAAGGCACATGAAAAAAGACTCCAACTACTATCATTTGCATTAGGGAGATGCAAATCAAAACAACATTGAGGTCTCATAGAACAGAGACTAGCATACATCACAAAGAATAAGAACAACCAGTGTTGGAACAAATGAAGAGAGAAAGGAACTCTCTTTCACTGCTGGTGGGAATGGTGTCTAGTTCAACATTTATGGAAAAAAAAAGGAGATTCCTAGAAAAACTGGAAATTGAGCTCCCATATGATCCAGCAATACCTTTCCTAGGGATATACCCTAGGACAACAAAAACATAGTACAAAAATGCACTCTCATATTCATCACAGCACTATTTACAATAGCAAGAAGCTGGAAACAACCCAGATGTCTGACAACAGATAGTGGATAAAGAAACTGTGGTACATTTACACAATGGAATACTCTGAAGCTGTTAGGAAAAAATGAAATGAAAGAAATCATAAGGTTTTCCTACATGGATGGACACGAAGTCAAATGAGTCAGAGGAAGAGGGATAGACATAGAATAGTCTCACTCATTTGTGGGATATAACAAAATAAGACAGTATGGTAGTAATATCCAGAGGCAATAGACATGTGAGTCAGGAGAACCAGCCCATGATATGAAGCTTGCCACAAAGAGTGGTGGTGCAGTTAGTGTACTAAGTGCATTAACAACTACCATGACAATGATAGTTGCAGCTGATCACTTTGGACAGAAACTGGGTGCTGAAAGGAGATAAAGTGATATGCATGGCACCCCCTCACTGACAATAGTGCAAACAACAGTGTTATAAAGGAAAGTGAGACTGTGTGTGTGTGAGAGAGATAGAAACAGAGAAAGAGAGTGGCCAAGCCAGTGAGAGAGACAGAATGCCTGTCCCAGAGACAGGCAGGGGGTGGAATGTGGGAGGGAAATGGGGTACATTAGTGGTGGGAAAGTTGCACTGGTGAAGGGTAGTGTACATTCTATGACATAAACCCAACTATGAACATTTCTGTAACTATGTTACTTAAATAAATTACTATTTAAAAAATGGTTAGGCAATAGGGATTCATAAAAGGGAAAAGGGATTGAATTTGGGCTAAGTGAATTTTGATGCAGCATGTATGTGCAATTCAGTGGGAAATCCCAGATAAAGAGATTAGTGGGAGAATGAAATTAAGATATAACAATATAGGAGAAGCAAAGGGACTCAAAGGTAAAACCAAAATATGCCATAGATTTTTTTTTTCTTGTGACACACCACAATCCAAAGCAAATCTAAACACTGATCTATACTCTAACCAAAAATTGTCCTAATTTATATGAAATTATATATTTATAAGTGATTAAAAAGTTATTGGTTCATTTAGTAAATTTGCTTGATTTTCAGATTGTCAAGTGTCAAATAAAAACAGGATTTTTAAAGCACAGCACAGTAGGAATCTAGACCAAACGGACAGATCTAAAGGAAAGGAAAAAATATATTCTCTACCTAAGTAAACTTTCATGTTTCCCAAAATGTCCTGGTAATTTCTCCAAATAGCTAGTTTTCAAACACTTTCTAACATTAGCTAACCCAACTAACAGGAATACTGCAGAAAACAGAAGCAGGAGCTTTGTGAAAAGTTTGATTACCTGTATGGCATCCTGGAGGAGAGGAAGAATGAAATGACTCAAGTCATTACTCGAACCCAAGAGGAAAAACTGGACCATGTTCGTTCACTGATCAAAAAGTATTCTGATCATTTAGAGAATGTATCAAAATTGGTTGAATCCGGAATCCAGTTCATGGATGAACCAGAAATGGCAGTGTTTCTACAGGTAAGTCTGTTTTCATTTGATATTAAAGATAATTAATCAAAAAGCTTTATGTTAGAGAAGTAATTGCTATTATATTTTGGGGGAAATCATATCCCAAGGTGGTGCTCAGGGGATACCCCTGACAATTAGCCTACATTTTACATGCGAAATCACTCCAGCCCACATCTAATCATTTTAACAATACTTTATTTTGATCAATTTTACCAACTTTTGATCAATTTTACCAACTAAGATATAAATAAAAATATAAAATAAAAAATATAAAATATAAATACATTATTATATCCTTATTATATATGACTGTTTAAATTTTCAAAAATATAAATCAATATAAAGGCATTAAATGACATTTATACCTCAGAAAATATAAGAAATATCTGGTGTGACTATTTAGTTATAGCATTTTAAAATGAAGTTATAAGATCTTCAGATTCAGCAAAGGAAAGAATTAAGTCTCAACACTATATTTGTTGTAAAGAATTTAAGGAGGCCTGTCTTTTGTTTGCTTCCACAGAATGCCAAGACTCTGTTGCAAAAGTAAGTAATTTTCATTTTATGAAAAAATTGCATGCTTTTCATTTCTATCCAAGGCTGTCAAACTTTAAACAGTGACGGAAAGTGGTAACTTGTCTTTGTTGCAGAATTTCTGAAGCATCCAAGGCATTTCAGATGGAGAAAATAGAACATGGTTATGAGAACATGAGCCACTTCACAGTCAACCTCAATAGAGAAGAAAAAATAATACGTGAAATTGATTTTTACAGAGGTTTGTTATCCTTTTGACCGTTTGGTGAAAACTGCAGGTGTGTGAAGGTTGCTGAAGGGTTCAGCAGGAGGAAAATGGGGTTCATAATCACCTCCGGAATGGATGTTGACAATTTTACAAGAATCATAATCCAATGTGAAGTTCTATTTCATTACAAAATCATAAGTTTGTTGACAGGGCTTATTCTAGTTTTGTATGTCACAGTATCTAATATAATGTCATATTTGGGAAATTAAATATTTTATAACTGATGGTGATGGTGAGATCTCAACTTTAACCATATGCGATACACAATGATGTAAACTCTCAACTAATGTAAATTTATAGATGTTTATAAATAAAATAGTTTATAGATAAAAAGTAAACCAGAGAAGACATTTGGATACATATTGTAGCACATTCAATTAATCAAATTTTTGAAAGCAAAAATAATAGCAAGTCACAGAATAAGTCACAACCTGAAAGTAGAACTAGGTCTTTGTGACCAAATCTATTTTACGAGGGCTAGAGAGATAGCATGGAGGTAGGGCATTTGCCTTGCATGCAGAAGGATGGTGGTTCGAATCCCGGCATCTCATATGGTCCCCCAAGCTTACCAGAAGCGATTTCTGAGCATAGAGCCAGGAGTAACTCCTGAGTGCTGTCGGGTGTAACCCCCAAACAAACAAACAAAAACAGATCTAGTTTACGATTTATAGTAGTGCCATTGAGCCCAGAAATTTCACTCCTGAAAATTTATCCTAATAAAATTGCAAATAAGACACTAACCTTAGAATTTATCATAGATTTGGCCATCTTTATTGTCTACACAATAAAACTCAACTTCTTCATTCCATTGATGTTATAATGCTATGTTAGTATTCACAGATATAACTTTAGAAGCAAATCTTCAGGATGGATTTCTAAAATTACTTAATATTGTCTGCCTTTAATTGCTTGATGTAATATTAAGCTTAAAGACTAGGTGAAGGGTTGGCATTACATCAAAAGTAAGCATTCAGGGCTCAGAGAGATAAAGCAGATAAAGTGCTTGTCTTGCAAATAGTTGACCTGAATTTAATTCCCAGGCCTGCATGTGGTCTCCCAAGCACTGCCAGGAGTAATCTCTGAGCACAAAGTCAGGACTAAGTCCTGCGCACATCTAGGTGTCACCCCAAAACAAAAGTTAGCATTCACCGAACAAAAGAAATAAAAACTAAAAACAAAACTAGGAATTTGTATGTTTCTGAGATAATAGAGTAGATTTTTATTAAATTTGACAGAAATAAATGGATGATAACATCTGCCTTTCAAAATCTTGAAGCACAGGATAAAATGAAGAAGTATATTGGGATTATGGAGATGGTACATGGTATTGGTAAGGAAGATATTTTGACGTGGGAGGGGAACCACAAGGAAGGTGGTGATTAGATCCACCTCTCATTTATCCTGTCCACATTTAAGTAGAAGCACAAGGTCTGACATGACATATTTGAGCCAGTATTTGTTGAAGAGGATTTTCCTAACCTTCATCTTAATCCATGTTATATATATATACTGGTCATTCATTGTTTTCATGATTTCAGTGATAGTTTTAAAAATAAAAAATACATTACCTTACCAGAAGAGGAAGAAGGAGAAGGGGAAGAAGGAGAGGAAGGAGAAGGAGAAGAAAGTGAAAGAGGTGAAGAAGGAGAAGTTATAGAAACAGAAGAGGTAGAAAATATTCGAACGGAGTCCTCAGGAGAAGATGAATGTCCAGAGGAAGCCTTGGAGCCCACTCAACTGGCCTTGGATCTCCAGGATGGTCCAGAGGATCTTCCAGTTGTCTCCTCAGAGCCACCTATTGCAGATGCCCTGGTGACACAGGTAATCTTCTTTCAGTTCCTTCCTAAAGAGATGTAGATAGATGTGTTTCCTTGCTAAATAGCCCAATTTATTCTACTTTAAGAAAAAGGGACTTATATACCAGACCTGTGCATATAGAATACAGAAGATTTCAGACAATTTTAAGGTCTTGGAGAAAAGTTCTTTAAATGGTTTAATAGGTTCATAACTGTCACAACTGGTTGGCAGGTATTTAGTCCCCCTTTTCACTAATAGCACACTCTAATCTGAGGTGTTCTTTGGAAACTCTGTGTTTGTTTGTGTGCGTGTGTGTAACATATTACTTCAGAGAAAGCCAATATCAGGAGGACTGGCTCTGTCGTTTTTTTTTTTTCTTTCGGTTTTTGGGCCACACCCAGTGACGCTCAGGGGTTACTCCTGGCTATGCGCTCAGAAGTCGCTCCTGGCAGGCACGGGGGACCATATGGGAACCAGGGGATCGAACCGTGGTCCGTCCTAGGCAAGGCAGCAGGCACCTTACCTCCTGCGCCACCTCCTGGCTCCCAGGAGGACTGGCTCTGTCTTAAATATAGATGAATATAAGGCATAATGTGATAAATTAAAATGTTTAAACTTTCAAATTGGAAATCTTTATATATAATTAATGAAGTAACTAGATAAATCATATCAGTCTGTCCCTCTTACTTAACCTGACAGTTAATCTTTCATTCAGTGGGCAAATGAAGTCTAGTTTTCTATGTATCTTGTGTGTTTTTTTTTTTAAGATTATGTGTTGACAGAATTTTACAAGAAATATCTAGGAAATTAGTTCATGCCAGATGCTTACCCAATTACTTGGACTTCTGTCTCTAAGATGTCACTGTCTGGTTTTCAAGCTTTTGTACTAACTTCATAATATCCCCAGTAGACAGTTCCCAAACCACTGAGTTTATGGACCTTGCAAACTCATCAAAGGAAGCCCTGGTTTTGCATCTTTCAAAGTGGAATAAAATGATATGTAGAAACAAAAGCTCAAGGGAACTCAAAATTAGAGCCCAAGCTCTGTCTCCATAGGAAACTAGGCTAGCTATTTATAATTTTTAGATACTATTTATAGTTCCTTGGACTCAGAAGTCTAGATTTATCAGTTACATTGAAATCGAAAGACCAATGAATCCCAAATGAAAGTTGAACTTAAACTATCAAATTTGGAATTTTAGAAAAAGAGGTTTAGGGGGCGCCACATACAATGTCAAAACTTAATGCTGGTCAATAAAGTGACCTTTGTCCTATATCTGATATATATATATATTTTTTTTTGGTTTTTGGGACACACCTAGTGATGCTCAGGGGTTACTCCTGGCAATGCGCTCAGAAGTTGCTCCTGGCTTGGGGGACCATATGGGGCATGGGGGATCGAACCGCAGTCCGTCCAAGGCTAGCGCGGTAAGGCAGGCACCTTTACCTCCAGCGCCACCGCCTGGCCCCCTATATCTGATATTTTATCAGGAACTTACATTTTACACTTCTGTTCCTGCCTTTCCAGGCTACTAAACAAGCCTAGAAAGAAAAAGGGGACAGATGCCAAGACAAAGGGGTACCATCATTAATCCAATCCTCTATCCCCTCACACCTGCAGAGAGTAGGAGAAACTAAAGCATGCATAAATCAGGCAACTTAACTCAGAAAGCTCAGTTTTCAAAGCCTTAGGAAACTAAAATCAATTGCTTTTTTTCTTCTTCTTCTTTTTTTACTTTTGAATTTATCTGTCCTGATTAAGGGGGAGGTTGTGCCCACTGGCTCTCAGCAGACCACAGAGTCTGAAACTTCAGTCCCGGCAGCAACGGACTCTGCGGATCCCTTGTTTTACCCTAGCTGGTATAAAGGCCAAACCCGGAAAGCAACCACCAACCCACCTTCCACCCCAGGGAGTGAAGGTCTGGGGCACATAGGGTGTCCCGGTTCTGAGGATGCGAATGTGCGGAAGGCAGAAGTGGCAGAAGCCGCAGCCAATGAGAGGGCAGCAGTGAGTGGTAAGGAAACTAGTTCACCTGCAGCTACTTCTCAGGTTAGTGTTGATGCTTTTGTGTCTGAATGCATCCCCTGCTGCCTAGGGCCCCCAGCTGGGACCACAGCAAGAAAGTCTCTCAAAGGGGAAGAGAGCAGCTTAACTGTGCTTTGGGGAAAATGCAGACACGATCTATCCCCACGGTTGACTTGTTTGTCTTATATCAAAGAAAAAAAACAAGGAACCAATTTGATTTCACCTTGCTTCTTCCTGAGAGGTGATCTCACACCTGGTTTCCCAGGGCAATGGGTGCAAGCAAGGCTGATGCTGAGGCATGCAGTTAAAAGGCTAATCATTAGGCATGCTCTGGGTACTTGTGTCTCAACCACTAGCTGGTGTCTCTGGTTCTCCTCTACTATGACCTCTTGTCCTTACTCAGCTTTTTCTGTGGGCTTCTAAAGACTAATGACTTGCTTTTGTGTCCTTTCCAGCAACCTCTAAGTAGCACATTTAAACTGAGTTTTAAATATGCTCTGGAAAATAACCTCTCATTTATGTATTCTGAGAGTCCGCTGACGATGGCTAGACAAAGATAGTATTGGCTTGGTAGACTAGCGCTTCTGCATGCGTTCCTGGGAGCAGAAAAGTACAGGTTATCCTCCAATGGATTTTTTTTCTTCCTTTTATAAAAAGAAAAATTCTTTTTATAAGAAATATCTTCTTCCTAACACCGGGCTAGACATTTGCATGACTTAAAAATTCTACAGTTTCTTCACAAGGAAGAATGCTCATGGTTATTTCACACCCATGAGCATTCTTAAATGATATGTGGGTGTGACTGTCACCTCATCAAGGGACCGTCAAAGAAATACTCTCATTCTATGCTCCTGGGCCATCAGGTGATATAACAACTCTTGCTTTTTTTTTAATTCAGAAAATGATTTATTATCTTCACTGTATCTTGTCAAATGAACTTTAATTTCATTTTTTAAAAGGAAGTTATTTTTAGAAAATTATAAAGAAGTACTTTTGGGCTATACATTTATTTTTACAAGTGAAAAATGACAAAATGAAAATATTTTGAGGTGGAAATTTTGATTAAAATAATTGAGAAGTAAGATTATTTTGGATAAGTTTGGAAATTCTTACATATTTCATGGAAGTTGAGTCTAAAAATACTAGAGCAATAATATCCCACTGAGAAGCATGGAATAGGGTTCCAAACTAAATGAAAAAAAAAATCCACCTAAGTGCTGTCAAAGATTATTTGTGATAACACCAGTGAAGTTTTCTTCTTGTTTTCTCACAGGAGTTAGCAATCTGCCTAGCACTTTTGGCTTTTTTACTTCACTGCATCTGGCGTCAGATTCTGTACTTGATTTTTACTTTAATGGGTAGGAAATATTTTTTATCCCCATTGACTAACATCTATATTATATAGTCCCACCCCCATAATGTTCCTCTTCTGCAGGCTGAGAAATAAAAATCTCCCAAACCTTGGGGCTCGCTCATGTAAAAATAAAACACATTCCTAGAAAATGCTGTATCTACAAACTTCCTACAATGCAATTACCTCAAGATAATTTCCTGCATGTGAAGGAATTCCTGACTCAGGGTAGTGATTTAGTCAATTATTAAGGCTAATTCAGTAATCAGTAAAAAGAAATAGTAATTAGAGTAGACCATTTTAAAAAGTAGTACATAATGAGTATGTGCTGTTCTTAATAGAGAAAGAAGCTACAAAGGACTGATCAGGAATAAGTAAGATTTTCATAGATTAGGTAACAAGATTCGCTCTGCTCATACCAAAGATGTCTAGGAGGGAACTAAAACTTTTTTGGGATACCACTGTAGGTAGTTCTTGGTCTGGTGGGTCAAACAGATTATACGATTTTTCAGTTCTCATTGTGTGCTCAGATTTTACAATGGCTCTACTAAGAAAGGAGTCCCTTAAGGAAGAGAAGGTGCTACATAAGCAAAAACATCAGAGGGGTTGCAGTAGTGCTAAATCTGAATGAATAGTCAGAAGAAATGCTCATCTACAAGTCTTTTTTTTGGGGGGGGTCACATCTGGCAGTGCTCAGGGGTTACTCCTGGCTTTGAGCTCAGAAATCGGTCCTGGCTCCTGACTCGGGGACCATATGCAATGCCAGCACTCGAACCCGCATCCATCCTGGGTCAGCCACGTACAAGGCAAACACTTTACCACTGTGCTACTACTCCGGTCCCTCATCTATAAGTCTTAAAGAATAAGAATTGCAGTTAAAAAGCCAACATACAACTCCTGTACTTTTTAGTCACATTTTTCATAGTTAAGCCTTTTCATTTTCAAGAGTCTTTTCTTGATTCTTATTTGTGAGGTTTACGTAAGGATTGCTATATTACTTCTACAATAGATAACAGCATTTTGAATGCAATCTCTAATTAACAATGCTTAAAGATTCAAATTCTATGTAATTTTTGGTAAATGACCCTATTCTGGGACTCAGTATCTTGGAAGCTTATTCAGAGTGGCAGGTGCAGAAAGGTCACAGCACTTGTTATTTATTATGCTCATTGGCTTTTCTCTGGGTTGACACTGAATCTTCTGGAAGTTTCATTTTAGAGTTTCTCACAGTCTCCTTTGCTCTCTCTTTAGTAATGTTGGTGAGAATTACAGGAATCCCTATTGTATCTGTAACAAAATGTAAATATGCAGAATGTCTATAACTTGTCTCACATGTCAATTGTCAGACAAGAACCCATGTAACCTAGAATTTCTGAGTGTCTTTACAGTCAGTCTCTACATTGCTAAAATCTATCTGCTGTCATAATTTCAAAGTATATAAC
Source organism: Crocidura indochinensis (assembly GCA_004027635.1). Taxonomy (NCBI): domain Eukaryota; kingdom Metazoa; phylum Chordata; class Mammalia; order Eulipotyphla; family Soricidae; genus Crocidura; species Crocidura indochinensis. The sequence goes on from PVKC010022181.1 coordinate 14,867, forward strand.
ATAAATATTATATATACTTATATATATTTATTTATAAATATATATTTATATAAATAAATATTATATATATCAAATGATACTCATATTATAAGGAATCTTGCTGTATAGTTCTCAGTAGTTATGAAAGAGTCATTAACCTGGAGAAAGAAAACACTTTGATTCTGAGAAATAACATGGACAGTTAGAAATCTTATTATATTATCAGCATATTGGCTTCTGAAATTATTATTGAACTAACAGTTACAATAGTTTATGCATTGGGCACACAGATTTACTTTCACCACCATTAATGTGCCAAAGACTCTTTATCTTTGTCACTTTTGTGACTTTTTGTCATCTTTTGCTAGTCTGCACCTTCTCTCTCCTCTTTTTCTTCTCATATACCCTCCACTCCAACTTGGTAACCCTAACTATACAAGAATCCATTTTTTTTCTGTGAATATTGTACAGACAACAATCTTAGACTAAGAACCTGCCTCTTTGGATTAATATTTGCCCAATGTAAGCTTACTTTGTTGAGTTTCACATTTCATAATTAATCTTACTTGAATGCTTCGGATATAATTCAAAATTATCTTAGATTTATAATTTTGTTTTACTGCTCTTTGTAATCCCATTCCCAGGAATAGGTTGCCTGGTAACTGAAAAGCATCTCAGGCTCAATTACTGATCTAAAATTTCCTTCATAAAATGCAGGCAGGGGAGAGGGGGTGGGAGGGAAAAGAGCATCAGGGAGGGTGAGATGGAAACTGTTGACATTGGTGTCAGGATATGGGCATTGGTGAAGGTTGTTGTACATTGAATGATTGTAACTCAGTCATGAACAATTTTATCTGTGGGGGGGGGAAACCCTCTAGTATGAACAACCTAGTAACCATGGTGTTCTAAATAAAAGAAAGAAATCAAGTCACAATTTTAAAGAAACTAGAAGATATTTTTATAAAGCAGTTTGACATTGAATTAAGCAAAAATGAATTTTTGTTACTTCTTTGAATTTCTAGTTAATATAACTTGCAGCTTTGAAATCATCTTGTTCTTAAAGCATGTATCCATTAATGGAACCACAAACTTTTAAAATGGTTTGCTTCCAGGTGATTTCCTCAAAACCATTCACATAGTAAAACCTGACAGTGATTTCAGATGCTATATAATTTCTACTTTATTGTATGACTTCTCTTTACACCTAGGCAGACTAATAAAACAAAATCAGGTCATAGCAAAGTTTAGATGTCATATCTCTCCATTGATGGGGAATGAAGAGCCTTATTTTCTTTTTAGGTCAAAGAAACAAAATCTTTCCCCAACCTCATTAATTGAAAAAAAAGTAACTTTTCAACAATATTTGAACTCAATCTTATATCAAATTTCACTCCTGTAGTACAATCTATATCAAACTTTTTCCATAGGAGGACCTAGTTCCTATTTATTCTGCAGGAGTTATTTCAAAGACTGTCATGTTCCATTCCTCTTGGAAAATTTAGTAAGAAAGGGAATAAATCATATAGTACAAAGCCCTTCTATATGAACTGCTCTTTAACTGAAAAAAATGACTCTCTAACCTTTTATTTCTTTCTTGTTATATACTTAGTTAATATAGTTTGATGAAAATAGCTTTGATCAACATCGCCCTTTAATTTTAAAACTTATTTTAAAAAACATGATATCAGATTTATACCTAGTCAACTTCAGAAGACAGAACAATTATAAGGTGAGGAAGAAGAACTCAGATACTAGTCAACTGTCCTTGGAAAGCTGTTTCTATAAGTCTGTCCTGGACATATTTCACTGGGGACACTTCCTCAGTCTAACTTGTCTTCATCTACTGCCTTTATATTCCTCTTTCACTCTAACAAATTTCCACACTGTAGATCAGAACAAAGTCTGTCCCACCAATTACTGTACATAGATGGTCATTTTATTGGGAATACATGTTGCAATTAGATTTTTTAAGAAGTGGGAACAGTAACAATTGCAGTCTTGTCCTGTGTCCCTTCTGTTTTTATCCAATGTGTCTTAGTAACTTTGTGTAGAATGATTTGTCCAAACTATGTAACAGAAACTGTTTAAGGAAGATTTTTCCAGAAAAATATCTCCTTATTAATGGATTAAATGGTCAGTTGCTGGGATTGAGCGATACTATGGCAGCTGCCTCAAAGTCAGAGGTGTGTGTGTGTGTGTGTGTGTGTGTGTGTGTGTGTGTGTGTGTGTGTGTGTGTGTAGTTGAAAGAGGTCCTCAAGTTATCTGCTGTTTCAAGATTAGACTATTGACTTTACCCATTCCATTCTTTAAGCTTGAAAAGAGACAAATGAGTTCTGTAAAAAATTATTCTGAGCTCAGGGCACCAGAAATTGGAAGAAAAACGTAGTTTTCCAGTACTATCACTTTTATATCTAACTCTGATTGTTTAAATTTTTAGCATTGGTTTCTCACTGAGAAGTTCAATAAAAGTCATCAATTTATACAACATCAAGCAGTGAAAAGACTAATATGAAAATTTTCATAAATTGCTTTAAGATATTTTCTTTGGGAAGATTATGGACTTAGGTCTAACACCTGTTATTCCTTAATTGGAAATAAGAATAGATTCTCAGTAAAATATATATCCACTGCATTTTTCAAAATATATTCTTGTCTTCTGATAAAAATCCCCATATTTTAAGTTGTTTTCAACTGAAATATTCATTTAGCTGACTGCTAGGGGCTCTCAAACTTTTTTTTTTTAATTTTTTTTAATTTTTTTTATTTAATAACTCTTATTTATTACTTATACAATTTCCCAACAATAATGTTTCCATTAACATCTTTACATAATAAAATAAAATCACTATTAGATATAATGTATTACATTTGAAATTATGTATTTACATAGTTTAAAACATTTTTTTTAACAAGCAACATGAAGTAAATTTGTTTGTGTCTGTAAAGGGGCAGA